>VUQR01035051.1:26535-80880 GCA_015108515.1 Hemichromis elongatus | reverse complement strand
TTTGAAGCCCCCCCCCCCCCCCCCCCCCCCTTTTCTTAAAGGAGGGCTGAGTTCATTTCTTGGAAGGTTGACATAAAGTGAAGTCACTGCAGAGACTACAGAGTGGAAAGGACAGTAAAAACCTGCTGCTCATTTGAGTCGGTCTTCACGAAAACTTGTGCGGAAAACCAGGCATGGCACTGCAGCGTTTCTGCAGCTCATTTCAGTGCATAAAAATCTGTCTTTGTCACTAAAGCATCTCAGTAGCCGAGAGAAAGAACAGATATTTATCCATAATTCAGAGTCACGTGAAAACAAAAGTACATCCTCTTAATTCTGAACTATTCACATCAGGAGAGAACTAAGCAAACCCCAGTGACTCAGTAGCTTGTAGAAAAACAGCTAGCAGCAGTAGCTTGATGTAGCCATTTGCTATATGACTTTATCAGTCATCACTGTGGAGGAACTTGGTCTTTACAATGTTTTGAGGTTTCCAGATATTCATGCAAAGCTGTCTTCGTGTCCTGCTGCAGCATTTCAGGCAGGTTGCGGTCTGAACTTTGACGGGGTCATTGCAAAACCTCGACTCTTTTCCCCTCTTCCAGCCAGGCTGTTGCAAATTTGCTGCTGTTATTGGGGTCGTCATGTTGCATGACTCAGCCAAGCTTTGACTCTCGGACAGGTAGCTTCAAATTTGACTACAATATTTTGGTATACAGAGAAATTTGTAGTCACCTAAATGACTGCAAGCAACAAGCCCAAATTATCACCTCTCTACCACCATGCTTGACTCTTGGTATGGTATGAGGTGTTTATGGTGATATGCTGGGATTAATGTTCACCAAATGTGTCGCTTTGGATTATGGCCAACCCCCTTGGTCTTGTCTGTACAAATGCCCCAGAAGTCTTTGCAAATCTCAGCTGTGCTGTCATGTTATTTTTGGGGGGAGAAGAGGCCTTCTCCTGGCAGCCCTTCCAAAAAAGCCACACTTGCTCAGTCTTTTTCATAATTGTACCGTCATCATGTTTGACAATTACCATGCTAACTGAAGCTGGTAGAGTCTGAGATGCAGCTCTTTTCTCCCTCTCCAGTTTCTCCAAGCACGGTAAAGTCTGACCTTTGTGAGTTTGCTGGGACCTCCACTTTTGAGAAGAATTGTGGCATTGTACTAACATGCACCTGAATGCTCAGACCAGCAAACTGCCAAAAACTGCTTTTTTATACTTTGAAACATATGGAGAAGAGATAATGAAGTGAATTTGATTTACAGCAACTGGCCGAGCCTGTAATTCTTATAGAAGCAGTAAAGGTGTAGCTAGTTTTTTCAGATGACTGCAAACTTTTGACTATTTTTGTGGGTGTTTTACAGCAGCCAATTGTACAGACAGTCTTGAACTTAAAAACAAAACACTCTAAACCAAAAACTATTAAAAAAATTCTGCAAAATCTACTTGAAGATGGAAAATCTGCATCTTACACTAAAGTTTAGCAAAAATGCTTCCTAGCTCCCTCCAGTATTTACGTGTGAAATGTAATAATCTAAACATGTACAGTAGATAGCATATAAATACTCCTAGTACAGATTAAATGCAGTTAAGTGCATTGAAAACTTAACATTTAATTTCTAAAACGCAAACAACAACTGCACCAGACCAGACAGCCTGCGCTGTGCAGACCTAAACACGTATCTTTCTGCTACACAGAATCGCCTCGCACATCAAGTGAATTAAAGCCCATATTTGTCAAACAGGTGGCATCTTGCATCCTTTCTAAGGCAGTCAACAGGAACGCTGTAATAAAAACTGCTTCCTGAAATAGCAGTAAAGGTGTGGAGGCACAATCATATATATAGTGCTTTTTTTTTTAGCATCACTAACAAATGGAAACTGGAAAGACAAGAGAGGCTGCATAATGAATCTAATCTGTCTTCTTATGAAACAGCCACACCCTGAAGCGCTCTCATCTGGAGGAGCCTCGCTCCAGCCCTTCTCAGGATCAGTATCTGAAAACACTCTGGCAGCCTTTTTTGTTATTGTCTGCACTGCAGTCCCACCCCCACACCCTTACACTAACCTTAACCAACTATCTCACATCTTAACCTTTAAATTCCTGTTGGAATTCTCACTACTTCCTGCACTGCTGAGCCTGGTGCTTTGTGGTTGTCTTGTGTTTTGATGCTTCCTTCCAAAAAGGAAGTGTTGGAATGAACCTCTCCCTCTATATGATCCACAAAAATGGAGGGAATGGAAAGAGGATGAGAGCAGTAAGTAGTGAAGAAGAAGGGGGAGAAGGAGGAGAAGGAGGGAAATTCCAAGCTAACACTTCTGGATTGGGAGGAGTTTCAGTGTTTCTTAGAAAACACATTTAATGAAGTCATCGTGCAATTAAGTGCATGAATAAAGAAAGAAAATGTTCCTCCCACCAGATGCAGTTTAAGTCTTTTGCACACAAACAGAAGTAACCTCACTGTTAGGCCTTCTTTACACTACAACACATATGCTGTCAAGTTCACACACTCATATCTTAACATCTTATTCAAATGAGGATGATCTTTAATGCCCTAGATACAGAAACAATAATGAAATTGGATTTTACATAATCAAGGGCTGTTTGCAATATTGCACTGCTAATTTACAGAGATAAATTCCAAATTGTTTAAACCACTGGAATAGATTTGATCCAAGCTTATGATTACCTTTTATTGGCACTCTCATGTTTTTTGTGCACTGCAAATCAATCAAGTCAAACACACAGCAGTCAATCTTTTGTGCACCCGAGCCAGATACATTCAACACTCTTTCTACACAGATTTGAAACGTGTGCAGAGCTGCTTTTTCTGTCACAGAACAGGTATCAGGACTCTAATAATAGAATGAATAAGGCAACTGACCTTTAAACACACTTGATAATGGTGCTGGAATCCATAGAAAACCTAATCTACCATCTTACTTGGTGTTCAAAGAGCCCGCAAATGCAGTGATAATTCTTGTTAGACAACAATCTGAGTTATGAGACCTCCCTGTATGACAAAAGCTTTATGACTCTAACATGATGTCAGTACATAACAAGCATAAACTGGGGCACTGATTTATTGTGCACAGCTCCCAGGAAGGTCTCATTTCCCTTTAACTCATGCAGATCTTACAACAAGCAGCTTCTTTGTTTCTGAAGTCAACATTCAAAAAAATGAAGGTCAAGATCAACATTCATCCCCAACTTATGCCTGGAAGTCATCCATTGCCAAGACTTGCATATAAACCAAATAGTCCACCTACTGAACCCAGTAGCCTGGCTAAAAAGTGCCGTTAGTCACGTGTGAGTGTTTTCCACCTTCCATTTGTGCACACAAAACCTAAGAAACTCTGTTAGATGGAAGAAAAAAAACTTCCTCTTAATTTCTGTGCAAAAACATCTGAGCCAACAAATGAAAAATTACAGAACTTCTGCAAAAGACTGTGGCATGAAGGTTACTTGCTATGAGTCACTTTGGCTTTATCTTACACGTACCACTGTAAAACCAAATGCAGTGCATAAAAGCAACGACCTTTAGCCACTCAAAGTTCTTTGTTATTTGAGTATGTGTTTAAACTGTGCCATAATGTAGCTGTGAGAAGGACGCAAGGTTTAAAGAGACAAATCAGCAGCTCAATGAATAAAATCAAATATAACTGCCAACATCAAGTGTTAAAGCCTATGAGTTTCCATCAGTTTCAAGAATTTAATAGGAGGCGCGCGCACACGCACGCACGGTTTAGAAATGTGCCTTTACATCAAAGAAGAAAAATACACCCAGCTTCTTTTGTGCAGGGGAGAAAATGTTAAAACGCTTCAAGGACAGACTGTTAGTGAAACACGGTCAGTGTCACACTTTCCAGCAGCTGCTCAGACCCCCTATAATTAAGGCTGTTTATTCAAATGTCGCTGCTTGAGTGCCAAAGACGAGTCTATGGCACACAGAAAGGAAACAGCCAGTCCAAACTCGCGTCAGCTGATATTTCTAATTGAGCCTTCTGAGATTTGAGATGAACTTAAATTAACAGCTATTAAAAGAAATTTCAGTTCACGGCTTTCACTAAAGAAACGTTGAAAGTGATGACAGCAGCGCTTTGGGTTGGCGTTTGGAAAAGATTACGCGCGTCACGTACTGACAAGAAATGCAGAAGAATTAAAGGCTCGGCAAGTTTGCTTGGCAGCTGCGGAGCCACTGATCTGACGCTCTTTCATGACCATAGTGGAATTTTGTGGGTGTGGGGAAAGCATTTAGCAGGCCTTTACTCACTTTCCTGTCTTTCACATCCTCCCCGACCGCTTCAATGACCCCGGAGCCCTCCATTCCCATCGTGACGGGCGGGGAAGGCAGCAGATCGTATAGCCCCTGCCTGCCCAGCAGCTCCGCGAAGTTCAGCCCGCATGCCTTGACGCGCACCAGGACCTCTCCTGCCTTCAGCTTCGGCTTGGCCATGGTCTTCACCTGCAGCTTGACTTTGTCGTAGCCCCCATGTCCCGTGAGGACCAGAGCGCGGAAGGAGAGCGGCTTCTCCTCGGTGGCTGGTGCTGCTGCTGCTGCAGCTGCTGCTGGGGGTTCTGCTGCATCTGCTGCTGGGGGTTCTGTTGCAGGGCTGCTGCTACCTGACTCCTGCTGAGGTGCATCCGAAACAGCTGAGGGAGGTTCATCGGACTTCTTCTCTTGCTCAGGCTGTTGCTGCTGAGTTGGAGCCTCTTCGCCAGACATGATAACCACTTTCTATATGCGCTTTAAAGGTTTTCAGTTCGACTGTTGCGCCTGTTTGAGCGTTTCTTTCCAAACACTGCAAGAATGGAAAAAAAAAATTGGTTTGGTGCAGATTTTTTTAAGTATAAAAACGCGAATGAGAGGCTGTTCCCTGCAGACTCAAGTCCTCAGTAAGATGTGTGCGGTTTCCTGAGTATGCGCCCAGATCAACAAGTGCCCAGAGTCAAGAGTGGCGTATTTTATACAAGTTCCCGGAGTGATTTTCACAATAAAATACGAGAGCAAATTAATCAAAAGGTTTTTTCTTTTCTTTTCTTTTCTTTTAGTTCTTCTTTTTTTTATGTGGCAGACAAAATCAAATTTACCAAACCCTCCAATGGCATTCGGCTCTATTTTCGTGATAAAATAAATAACTAAAAACTTTTAACACCCCACAGACATATTTAGATTAGTTTCTTTCAGGTTGTGCAAGTTAAAAAAAAAAGGGAGAAAATGATGGCACCCATGAAGACCTGTCAAGAACTGATTAAAAAAAAAATCTAAACAGCTTCATCAGCCAATGCATTCATGTCCCTCTGAGTCAAAAGTTTAGAAAAATATTTTTCAGGGGATGAAAATGCTGAACTTGAAGATTTTCTGACTAAGCAACATAAAATAAGCAATTCATTTCTAATAATATCCGCGTTTTCCTGCACGAAGACCTTAAACACACAAGGATAACAACATGGATCTACACAACACTTCTTCAGAGACTTAGAGGCTTTAATAGATAAAACTGTAACATAAATAAGACAGCTGCTCTTTGCTTCTACTGAACTCCACATTTAGGCATTTTCTATTTCTTAACATAACCCAAAGTTTAGCCGAGATTGCTTCACTTTTTTAGGCCTGCATAGCTAGCTACAAGCTTATGTATAAAAGCTATATTTATAATCATGTTTCTGCAATGTGTCTAATTTTAGATGTGCTAAATATTCGCTCTGGACATGATCAGGGGGTGTTTTTGTCCCATTCTCTCTGGAGTTTAATTTTATAGTCTATAAAAGTAACTTCCGGTTCATTTCTGCCTCCAGGTGGCTTACTTGACAGAGCTTAAAAAGTGACTGATATGTGTTGTTGGCAAAAAGCTCAGAGATGAGAGCCAAAGAGCCCCGGAGAACTTCAAAGCCCGGACACTGGAGCCTTGGAAAGAGAAGTGGGATTATTAAGATCACATAATAGTCAGGAGTTAATAAATGTGAATAAATAATGTTCTCAAATATAAGTGAAATCTTTTTGTAATAAAAATTACTTTAAAAATGATTATTTAGCTGAATTTGAACGTTAGAAGAACCAATATCCCCTGTAAGCTGGTAACATTTGAAGTTATACATGAAAAAAGCCTTAATGTAGAATAAATGTATTTAAAGCCTTCTCAGCCCCCCCTTTGTTAGATAATAGTAGGATATACTCAAGTGAATTTAAAGGTCAGGTCCTCTAATTCGAGATATTGCAGTGACTTATCTCAGTCACCTGACATGTATCCACCACACACACACACTTTGTGTACACTCACATACTGCTGCATCCTGCAGTTGGTTCAGACGGGAAGTGAGGGCATGGGGAGAAAGGTAAGAGTTAGTCAGACCAGTCAAAGTCAAACCAAACACTTTCTTTGCTCTCGTTCGAGCTCAGTGAAATCAGTCGCCAAAGCACAATGTACTATATATTTATACAGACATAAGGTATGGTACAGCCTCCACAATGCATACTATAAATATCTGGTAAATAAAATCTAGGGTGACTGTGTCAGATTCATTTCAGTCAATGGGCCACATACATCCCAGTTTGATCTCCAGCGGGTCAGACAAATAAAAAACAGTTTTCTCAACCCTTTATCAAGTTCTGGGTCATATTCTCGTTAAAGTATTTTTGAATGACTTCTTCAAGCAATAGATGAAAACAAATGAGTTGAAAAAAAAATGATTAAAATTACAACCCTAAATGTCACTGGGCATGCTGGGATTACTTGTACATTACAGTTTATTGATTAGACATAAAGCCTTCACACATTTTTTTTTTTTTAACAAAACAGTAAAAGTATTTTATCTTACTTCTGAATGCCTCACTATTTACCTTTGCCTGCACAAGGTTATTACTGGCATCAGCAGGCTGTGTGTTATAGTGCATTGTGTGAAAACTGAAGTACTTAATGACTTCACTGCAGCTTTCACTGGGTCTTTTCTAGCTGAGACCTCCGGCCTAGAGCCTTGTACATAGCCTCACACCACACGGCTGGTGCAAACATGATGTTAACTGAAAAAACAAACAATTGTGGTTGCTAACTTTGATGTGAGGAGAAGTAAGCACTCTCAGATGCTCTCAGATGTTCTGTGTTAGGTAAGCTTTAGTTTTATACCCCCCTACTGCTTAAAAAGGTCTTACCTACTATAGTTTAACACCTTTTTCTTTTCAGTTTTGCTCAAGCTAAAGTAATCAGTCTCTTCTTCTTCTTCTTCTTCTTCTTCTTCTAGCTGCTCCCTTTAGGGGTTGTCACAGCAGATCATTTGCATCCATCTCATTCTATCCCCAGCATCCTCCTCTGTCACATCAACCCTCTGCATGTCCTCTTTCACTACATCCATGAATCTTCTCTGATGTCTTTATCTTTTCCGCCTGCCTGGGATCTCTATTTCTCCTCTGCACATGTTCAAACCATCTCAGTTAACAGGTCACTGTTCTGCAGTGACTCCAAAACACAAACGTAGATCTTTTCCCTCAAAATCGAAAATTAGGATGTTTCCTGGGCAGAGGGCGCTCGCTTTAAGTGTCTTTTTTTCTCTCTTCACATTGTCTTTGCACAAAATAAATACGTATTTGCTGAGACTATCAAACATACTGCTGATAAATTCAGAAGATATGGTTTCCTTTTACATGTCACATATAAAAATTTAAACTCTTGACGAGGCAAGATTTTTAGTTTTTCAAAGGACAATTTGACAGTTTACTTTATTCCTGATAATTTAGCAAAAACAGCCAAGCGCACATTGGCTGTGGGATTTAGTGAAATGTGGGAAAACAAGCTGTTTTCCTTTTTTGGCCAGAAGATGGAGCTAACAGCATGCAAATGTTCTTTAGAAGTTCTAATGCGCTGAGGCAGATCACACAAATCTTATCCTTGGTAACAAAGTTCAGAATGAAGCTGGCATCCGGTGTTTATTTGCTGATTAGTCACGCGGTAGAGTTACACCAGAATCCTTCTAATAGCAGGAATGTTTAAAACCTGACTAAATGTGAAGACTTGCAAAGTAAATTTGGGAAACGGGACCACGCTTATTCTGCCAGTAATCACAAACAGAATGATTTTGCTACCTTGGAGTATTTTCTGTTTATTTGCCCTGATTCTGCTCTGTGACTTTATATCAGTAACTCAAAGTGACAGTTCACAGATCTATATAAAGTAGAAGTGACCAATCATTGAACTTTATCAATAAGCTGATATTCTGTTGTCTTGAACAGAGATATAAACCCACCTGCACTGACTGGCTGTGAAAACCTTGGGTGGATATACGACGCAGGGGGGGGGACTATGTCAAGCTGGGCAGAGTCCGTTACAGAAAGACGTGAACAGCTGCAAGTTTTCATTCAAAATAATAGACTGTTAGCCCGGCTGTATTGGCGCTATAACATCAGCTGCTCGCTGGGTTAAGCTGCTGCTCAGCTAAACAGCTACTTTTCGAGCATTACGCAATTGGAATAAACTGAGCGTTAATGTAGTTTACATGGCCGATACCACGTAGGCTTTAAATTTGAAAAGCCAAACAGGAATCTGCATTTTAAGGACGTGACTTTGACCGAAAGCATCAGCTGTGCGCCTCACTTGACTGGAAGAAGCAGTGGAGCGCAGCAGCGCGCAGAGCATGTAGCCGAAACTACACTAGACTGGAGCTGAAGTTTTGTTTTGTTTTGTTTTATTTTTTTCTTTATCCGGAGTGTTTTATTCCATCTTTGGGATAAAAATAAAAACAAACATTTAAAGCTGCTCTTCGAAATTATTCTTTGCTGGGAGCTAAATGACAAGGAGGCAGCGACACAGAACCACTCAGTGATTAAAACAGGGGAAACCATGGAGAGCAAGGGATTACTTCGCTGTAAGATTGTGGTTGTCGGGGATAGCAAGTGTGGCAAGACGGCTCTCCTTCACGTTTTTGCCAAAGACTCTTACCCAGAGGTAAGTCAGCATTTATTAGAAATAACGATGCGCACAGCAGCCCCGAGTGGTGCGACGGCACAGGTGCGTAAAGTCCCCGAAACCACGCGGCAGTGTTTTCACGCAAAGTGAGATGTCTTCAAGAAGGCTTGATATTGTGGGAACTGATTGATACTGGGTTAAACGTGTGGCCAATAAACGTTTATTATAATGTATTTGTGTCTTTCTCGTTACAAAATATAGTCGAAGTTAAAATTCGAAACTGTAAATGGATGTTCTTTTTTTAAAGAAACATTATAGTGTTCTCGTTGTGTATCATTTTATTATCAGGATTTTACCGGGGTTTTTGTTAAGACTTATCTGAAGGGACGAAACGGCATCATGTAAATGAATAACAATATTAGAATTCAGTGGCCAGTTATCACTGATTTTTTTTTGCTTACGTGCGCTTTTGCGCACAGTATCCGTCTGTTAATGTGGGACTTTGCAGGTTTGACCAGAGCAGCAGCCCACCAACAACCCGCTTAATAACCACCTGGGAGCTAGTTTTACAGTAGTGGCCGAAAACTGAATAAAAGCAAAAATAAGTTCGCCCAAGTAATAGTTTGTCTCTTAGAAGTAGTACTCTGTCGTCTGTACTTGATTACATGCTTTTAATTAAACAAATAAGACATCTGAAGTAAGTAGAAAAAGAAAAAAAGCTTTTTAAGAACTCAGTTTATGACAACAAACTTACAGATTGTGGATGGATAAATCCCGAAGCATACATTTTCAGCAAAGCTAGAAAGGAATGCAGACTCAACACACTAACAACAACAGGAAATGTATTTAGTGAAGAAGAAAGAACTTGGTCTTGAAAGGAGGGGAATTTTTATGTGATGCAAGAAATACATTCTGTCAAACTCTTGAGCTGTTGGGATTAATCAAATAAAAGCTTTTTGAACTAAAGTTCAGAACTTGCAAATAGGTCAAAGCAAAACATTGGACTCTGCTTTACACACACACACACACACACACACACACACACACACCATCTCTCGCCTCTTGACATTCACAACTGCACGTACCATCCCCACAGCAGCTATTTAATTTATTAGTAATCTGACTTTTTTTGTGAAAATCACACCATCTTTCTTTTTTACAGTGGGCATATCATCTCCTCAAAGCTTTGATCTAATTTTAGCCACCACACGCTTCTCGTTTCAGAATTACGTTCCCACGGTGTTTGAGAATTACACGGCTAGCTTCGAGATCGAGAAGCAGAGGATCGAGCTCAACATGTGGGACACATCAGGTAAGATTCCCAATCATCTCTTTATGTTCTCCTTTCAACTCAAGATTATCACACCAGAGTGATGAAAGGTGTGCCGCATCATCGAGCCGTGATGAGGTTACTGAGAGAGACGCTCCAGATCGGCAGACAGCTGACTCCTTGGAGTGTTCCGCAACTTCCAGGCTTTGGGCCAAAAACATGAGCAACCACAATGTGTCAGGATAATCTGTTGAGAGTACTGACTTTTTTTCATTTTTTTTAGAAATTTCAAAATGAATTAATTTAGTCTTGGATGCAGAAACATAACTTGTGTGTATTTATATAACTTCAGTCCTACTTCAGAGCTAATCTGACACTTTAAGCAGCAGCTGAAGTGTTATGTGAGGCCTCTGAACAGCTTGTTATTCAACACATACCTACTCCGAGTAACAACCACAGCTAATCAACACATGAAAATGCAAATTAATTGCCTGCATATGTGATTTTGATGAGGATTTTTGGCATCTTGACTGAATTCATGCAACATGGCACCAGTTTATTTGAGATAACAAGTGTTCTCTGTCCACTTGTAGGGCTTAGAGTTTGCTAAGCTTTCGCAGAAACTCTTAAATGTATTCACTGAACATTTTTACAAAGTCATTATATATTTTCAAGACTTCACTTTGGAGAGATGATTAGATGCAAGGCCTCTATGGGTGTCCAGATGTGCATTAACTCTCCCCCTTTTTAGCCTTTAGACCCCTTCATGTTTCATTTCCACTTACAAAACTCCCCAAAACTTGTTCTCCCACAGCGTGAGAGCAGCTTTAATGCACAGTGCTCCATTAACCTCCACCCATGCAGACAGGGAGACCAGCTATGCGAGCTGGAGATTAAGAGCTGCTGCAGCTGCCGAGGCTGCTTTGCAGTGGGTGAGGCCGCTCTGCGGTGTTTAAACAACACCCTGTGAAATTACCGGCTGGTTCACGCACACACCTTTCCCTCACTGAAACACTTAAACAGTAATTTACTCCGCCTCGGAAAGAAATGTAATTCACCTTTTTGTGCGAAGAAGGTGTTGTTCAGAATTGTTATTGTGTCACATTGGCATCTGAGCGGTCATGACGCTCCCAGTTGGGAATGAGTTTATGAAGGTGTGAGGTGAAAGAAGGGCCCACATGCTCAGCTTTTGTCAAAACTCCATAAACATATGTAATATGAAAAAAATCTGCTTATCTGCTACTGTGGAAGCAAAAGTGGTGTTGGTGTTTAATGTGGATCACTTTAGAAGGGTTTACAGGAGGATTTACTCAAGTCAGAGGGATTTTTCTTTATATCCGGGGACCCCAAAATGTTGCATGTTTTAACTGAAATGGATTTATAAAGCAATACTATCTGATTTTAGTAGAATTTTTTTAAAAAAAAGAAGCTTTATTATAAGTGATAAATGGTACTAAAAGCTATAAAAAGGAACCAATTCTGGAAGCACCTGTGGTTACAAGAATAGTTATAAGCCTGTGGAAATATTCTCATTAGATGCCTTGAGAAGAATCAGACGAGAGAACTTATTATACAAAGAAATGACCCCTAACATGGCACAAATGGCACCTAGCTATTGAGCAGAAGTGGTTTAAAGCAGCCGATCCAACTCTGACCTTAGGTGGCTTCTTCCAGCTCTCGATAAGTGAGGAGGAGACGTGTGTTGCCTTGCAGCATCCCTGCCAGCTATTCTGGGTTTGTGTCAGGAGACAGGTGCATCGGCAACTACATCAGTAACACCACAATTCCCTCTGGTACCTGCTGTGTTTTACTAATAGCTGAACGGGGGGGGGGTTACAGTCACCTGGTGTGCTTACGTGAAAGTTTTTGTACATACACTGCTGCAATACCCTTGACTTTTAAACTTTTGCAACTGCTTACTTTTTGCAATCACAAATTTATGTGATTTTATAAAGAACATGCTTTAGCTGATATGTGTGTCTGTGACATGTGGCATGGCAGTGTGTGCAGTTTGCAAAACCAAGAGTGAATTGACTAGATGAAACACTAAATATATTTATATATAAAAAAAAAACCCCACCCAAGATTCCAAAGGTTTCAAATATATAAGAGCACAAACTCATCACACATTTTAAGCTATGAAGCTTGAACTCCAGCGTGGATAACAGGGGAGGAGATAAGAAGAGAAGGATCATGTTGAGTTGTTGTAGAGGCTCACAGATAGGAGAGTGTATTAGGCAAGGTGCCAGAAGCGGTCTCTGAGCTGCCCGCTTGTTGTGCAGAAACAAACAGTGGATTTAATTAATCAGGCACTTGCTGTGTGACCGAACACTTGCCCCCTGTCTCTTTCATTCTTCATCTTGCCACACAACCCACCTCCTGCTTCCCTCTGCTACATCCAAACATGCTTGTAGTTTAAATTCCCTTCCTTGTAGGCTTTCTGCCAATTTAAATTTTACCCTGAATTTATTGCCCACTGGCTCCTTATGCTCCCTCAGTCTTTCAGTCATTATCTTGTCGCTCTGCTTCTGTCTTCAGTCATGTGGTGCTGCAGGTGAGACCGAGTTGAGATTAAGCTCAAATAAATTGTAATAGCGTTCCTGGAAAAAAAGAGAATATTTTCTAAATGGTTCTGCACCATTTCCATTAAAACAAGATTGTCAGTGCCAAAAAGCTGGAGTTGGTATGCCGTCACAAAACTAAATCAATGAAAAAGAAGTGCATTGTGTATTGTAGCTAGAGTACACTATACCTGCTATGTCACCTGATCATGACCAAGAGACCTATTCTTTGTACTGTAGTCCTGTTGGCTATCATAAAGATGTTGACAAAGAAAATCTCCAGTTAATCCAAAATGCTGCAACGAGAGTTCGAACAGGGACTAGAAAGAGAGAGCCTATTAGCTTCTTTCCCCTGGCTCCCTGTTAAACCCAGGAAGTCTTGAATAGTCAAGCCCTATTATATCTTAATGATAGCATAATATTATATTATCCCAACAGAGCACGTTGCTCTCCGACTGCAGGCCTCCTTGTGGTTTCCATAATTTGTAAAAGTAGAATTGAGCCTTCAGATTTGAACCAACTCTCAGTGTAAAATCAATAGACAGACACCTTCTCTACTCTTAAGATCAGAATAAAACATACTCTTTGATAAGGCTTATAGTTGGGGCTTGATCAGGTGACCAGGAACCATCTATTAGTTATGCTGCTATAGGCTCAGACTGCTGTGGGACTTCAGGCGATGCACTGAGCACTTCCTCACCATTCACCTGTTTTTACTCCCCATATATCTCATTAAATTTTTGTCTTCTCTCTTCCTTAGTCTGTGTTTTATCCTGTCCCCCTTTGCTCTTTCAAACCCCATCCCCCACCCCACCACCACCTCCTAAAACCAGTTGTGGCAGACGGCTGCCTCTCGTTGAGTCTAGTTCTGCCGGAGGATTCTTCCTGTTAAAAGGGAGTTTTTCCTTCCCCCATTCCAAAGTGATTGCTCATATAGGGGCTCAATTGATAGTTTGTGTTTTACTCTAATACTGTGGGACCTTTGCCTTACAGTAATGGCTTGGATTGACTGTTTTTGTGAATGTGATTTATAAATAAACCTGTTTTGAACTGGTTTGCATACTTTAGTATTTATCTAACCAATCAACAGTGAGTCCCACAGCAAAGCTGTCTTGTTTATGCAACATGGGACGAATGCAAATAAGCTGTCCAGCTATGTCAAAGTCAATCATTGGTTTTAGTACAAGATGATGATAGACTGGATCTGATTTTGAATCACTGATGTGGTGGATTCATGCAGAGGTCCTGAACGAAGCTATTTTCCCCCCAAATCTCTCACTTTCTATGGTTTAATCAGTATTTGCATATACAGAGATCAGCCTTGAGTTTAAATAAATAACACTGACTATTTTTGTCACAATGCAATTCGAGACTGGTCTTCCAAACTCTGCAGATTGAGCCTCTACGGGAAAAATCTTAATTCACAGAGCCTCCAACCCATTGCATATATTACCCAAAGGATTCACTGCCCCTTTACCAAACACCACAAGATTACCCCCAAAGGTTTTGTGCCCATACCATGATGGATCAGAGATGTCTTTGTTAGCAGCAGGCGTGGCTACCCAATATTAGGAAGGCATTTTTAATGCTTTGGGTGATTGGTATGGGCTTTTATTCTAATTCATCTTCATAAAAAACCTCTGCAATATTTAATGGACAATGAATCCCATGAAGTCACCAGATCACAATAAAAAAAACAACAACTAGAAAATAAAAGTAGTCTAAAATTGCAAGCATTATTGATTATGATGACACAGCAGTTCTGTAGCAAGAACTTGTTACTCTTCAAATAAAAAACAAATAAAAGTCCTTAAAAATCTGATCCCAGCTGACCTAATTTTGCCATAACAGTTTATATGTCTAGATTTGCCCTTCTCTGCACTTTTCTCCACCTCTCTTTAATTTCATCGATTCTTCCTAATATCCCCTCAGGCTGCCTGCCTCCCACCCGGCTCCTTCTCTTTCTCTGTTTCCAACAAGTCAAGGTCAGGAGTCCTACTGTATTGGGACAGTGCCCTCTCAGCACTCTTGCACTTGATTAGCTTACCTTGCGTTTTCTTTGTCTGTCTCCCTATCCATCTTTATCTCTTTCTCACTTTTCACTCACTCCTTTTCTCATTTCCCATACTCCTTTCTTCCAGATTCCGGCATATGGCTCACTGTAATCTGTCTTTATAAGCAGCGACAAAAAGAAAAGATTTCGTTCTATACTGTACTGAAGCTAAGCATTCTGGAGGCAGCAACAAATAACGCCTAGCCAGAATGCACAATTAGGTCCATGATATTTGGACAATGACATAATCTGACATGACATAACCATAATAAACCCAAACAGTGGATGGCTATTTTTAATTTTAATTTCTGGATGATTTTTAGGGCCATCATTAAGTCTCAAAATTACAGACTAAGATAATTCTAGATATAGGGGTTGTTGTTTTTTTATACCTGGGTGAAAATCCTTTGCAGTCAGTGACTGTATGAAGTCTCAAACCCTGCATTTGGCCAAATAGCCCTGCACACTACAGAATTCAACGTGCTACTACTATCAGCAGTCACATCATCAATGAGCAGTAGTTACACAGGGCCCATACATGCATACATTCTGCTATCCACTTTAGTTGTCTTCTGAGTTATTTCCGGTCTTTTGTTGTTGCTGAGCAGGTGCAGTGTCTTTTTTTTTTAAAGAAAAGTAGCAGATTGTTGATTTGACCACTCCTGATATTTTTGCTGGGGTTTATATACTGGGTATATAGACCCCAGGGTTTATATACTGTATATATATATATATTTTTTTTAACCTGAAACATTGAAACTTATAGCTGCTCTGGACTAAAAAATGCCCCACTGTAAAACCAAGACCATGGTTTTTACAGGGATGAGCGAAAGAGCAACAAAACAAAAAAACAAAAAATCCCGTAGAGCCGAGGATGGCTTGCCAACAGTAAGCTCAGGAATGTCTTCAGTTTGGATTTTGGATACTGTTGTGAATTCCAGCAACAACTTGCACAACTTGCACAACTTGCACAACTTGCACTGGTGGTACGCTTGATTCTGCATTTCAGAAATGGAGTGATCTCAAATGTGCTTATGGACAATTGTATTCATTAACAAATGAGAGTGAAGCCTCTGACTGCATGTGCACATTTGCACTGACTGCACAGAGTGCAGACTTGGCAGCTGTCTATAAGTGAAACAAAGAAGGCTTGAAGTGACATGGTATGGATTTTTAGCAAGGAAGACTGACATGGAAAAATTTCTCTCTAAAAAAGGTCAAAGGTGAAGCAGAGGCAAATTGGAGCTGCAAAATGAGTAACGCTCAGCTGAGTGAGATAACGACCCCTCCTATTAATGAAGTCTCTTATAAACAACAATTTAATTACATTGGACACATTCAAAGATATGAATTGCTTAAACAAAATCAAACTACTGTCACGAGCGGTGTGGAAGATGTTTGAGAGTCTGCTGGGAGTAGACGTAAAACAGATAAGAAGAATCAGATTTTTGCACTGCTGTTGAAGACAACAATCTCCCGACAGATGTACCCAATAAGTGATTGAAATGGAAAAATCAATAATGATTGTCTCGTCGATTTGCATTAAACTCTCTTTGGACCTTGTATGTTTAAACAGCTTGAATTGAAGCTAAAAGTCTGTACTTCAGTCGTGACTGAAGAGGCAAAATTACAAAAAGTTTATCATTGCCTAAATACTTGTGGGCCTAACTGTATGTGGGAGCTAATTAAGTGGCTCCCAGTGTGATTTTATTTTGCTGCACTGATTGTCCTGTGTGGCTTTGTTCAAGTCAAACATATTTCTAACTTGAGCCAAAAGGAATTCAGATTTCACGAGCATCAGTTTTACTCAGTTATCAACCGATCTTTGAGTGGAAGACTTAAAAAGGTCGTAAATCAGATTAATACATAGACTCTAGGGATGGCATTTACATTCTTAGCTAATTGTATGGTATTAATTATGAATATGCCCTAAAATGACTTTTCCCTGGATACCTAGGTAAAAAATAAATCATGGTTTTATTATATTAAACTTCACATTAAATGGAACTTTGTCCTGGTTCACCTTCTAACATTAACATTATTTTTTTTAATGAAAGTATGGTATTAGGAAAAGCTAACATAACTACATATAGCGCGTTTACTCCCAGTGACAAAGACACATTAGATTCTACTTTTAATCTCAGCTCTGTAGAGCGCCTGCCAGTTATAGAAGTCTTCCTCTGAAGCACTGATTTTAGGATTTTTGCTGTAGTTGTCTTGTTTTTAACTGAAAAATGGACCATATTTAGATCAGAGTGTGGAAGGCTAAGTTACCGGCTAGAATTACAGTATTGTAATAAAGTCTTTCTTTGTGTTTTGTTGGAAAATAAGAAAATAGGTGCAGCAATGTGTTGAAAAATGTGAAAACATAAATGGAATTGGAGTAATCAAAAGGGAAAAACTGATTGTAACAAGCGCGAAAGTATAAGTTTGGTATGACCACCTTTATTCTTCTCAAGGAAATTGAAGTCTCTTATTGTAATTTCAATTCAATTTTAATGATTCACGCCAAATCACTACAACAGCTGCTTCAAGGTAAAGACCCTACAATCATACAGAGAAAACCCAGACCATCAGATAACTGCCTGTGAGCAAGCGCGTTGGCGACAGAAGGGAGGAAAAACTCCCTTTTAACAGAAGGCAGCCTCTGGCAGAACAAAGCTCAGGGAGGTACAGCCATCTGCTGCCGTCTCTCTGCTCAAAGTAGTCTTCAATATTAGTTCTCCAGACTTCAAAAAGGACTTCAAAACCTTTTCTTTGGATGTTGGCTGTTCTCTGTTAAGATGATCCCTCAGTCCATGACAGGTAGTGTTCCACTTTGTGTTTTTGCTCTACAAATAGGCTTCTTTCAGCATTGATAGTGTGTACGAAAAATGAAGCTTTTGCCAATCAAATGCTCTCCAGAAGGTAATGCATGGTGGATCAAAATCTGACGGTACTTTTCTATGTTCATAATTCTATCAATTTTGAAAAGATCTCCAACACTGTTGTCTGAAATGCAGCTCCAAACCTTGGTGGATCCTCTAACGTCAATTAAACATGGCTGTAGACACTCACTGTTGGACCTCCCTCCTGAACTTATTAAATTTCAATGATGGTTTTAAATTTTGATTCATTATTTTTGGTCAAGTTCTAATATAATTTGGCATGCCTCTTGTCCTTATTTCCATTCCTTGAGAATGACCTCCTGACACCCACCAGTCCTCTGAGACCATTTCTGATGAGGCTTCAGTGAAATGGATCAGTCTAATAGTAATAAAGTGCACAAAGATTTATTTAAAACCGATTATTTGCTTGGTTGTTTGTTATGTGCAGACACTCGTTCATCCCTGAATGATTCATAGGTGAGTGTTAAAAATTCCTCTCAAAAAGTCAGGCATGGACTGAAGATGAGTGAAAAAGCAGCCAATGTAAAAAAAACCAAAACAACAAAAAACTGCAGAACTATTGTTTAAGACCACTTTTAAAAAAGTGGAGTCTGGGAGCTTAGTATTTGAAAGAATAGGGATGGCTAAAGACTTTTGAACAGTTCTATAGCTAGCCTGATTACCATGACATAGATTAGTAGCCACCTGCTAATTTGTGTTTACAATTACCACAGTAAGGCATATCATTTGCATGAATAGTTCACCAAAAGACACCAGTAATATAAACATGGTCAAAAGGTCCACTTCAGTGATTTGAATAATGTATGGTGACATCAACAGATACTGGGACACACACTGGTCTGTCAATGCAGCCCTAATCATCAATAACTTTAAATCGTACTGCAATATAAAGAGGTAATTTGCATAAAAAAACATCCATGGAGACTTTTAGTTGAAGCAGTTGTAAATATTTCAAACGTGTTTATTCCTGTTAAAAAGAGGTTATTTTAAATTGGAAGTCTAAGAGGACTGTTTTGTTTAATTTTTCAGCCCTGAAAGTTGCCCTTAGATCTGATCGCTGTCATCAGCAGCATTTTCTGTTGCAACATGTTGCTCTTTTAAGATATAAATAAAAAAAAAATCTCTAAAACACACTGTAAATTACTTGCTCAGAACGAAATGGCACCGGGCAGCAAGCTGGTAAACATAATGGAGCCAGATGTTTTCCTCAGGAAATGAGGAGCCTGACATAGCTCAAAGGAAAGTGGATCGTGGAGTTACATTCAGAAACATGGCTCTCTAAATAAATGCAAATGTTACTCTAATGTCAAACTGAAGTATAAATGCGTAGCTGTTTTGGTTCCTGCTCTTATCAAGTAGCTAAAAAATTACAAAGTGCTTTGTTTCAGCAACATATTTCACACACGCAGAGTTACGGATACATAATGAAATGTGACTGTTTGTCTGGTGTGCGTTTGTGTCAATGCAAAGAAGTGACGTGTCGCTGAATTCTGACCTTATTTCGCCCCCTGGGGCCGGATGACACTGAAATGAGTCAACTCTGGATGATGCACCTGCCACAAAAACAAAGGTGTTCAGATCACCTGGGTTTTACAGGTGACTGTGTGAACATGTGAGGTATGAGTTAATAAAAAAACTGGCTCAACCTGCATTATCACACCTATAGCAAGCGAACAGTGAAGGAATGCACTGTTTTCAATTCTGTCTCAAGTTAGCTTCCTGCTCACTGGAACTTTCCTAACTTCCCCGAGCCAACAGGGACATGCCCCGACATGTTAAAACACACCGATACTTAAACACACATGCTGTGAAAATACTGCTTGCCCCGTTATAAGACTCCATTGAATCCCACCTTCCAATCTATCCCAGGTCAGTGGTCAAGGTCTGTGGCAGAGATTTCCCCAACAATCCATCATTCATTTATGAGCTCCTTTTATGAACCCAATTACATGTTGGCTCCTTGAAAGCAGCACCCAGATGTGCTTTAAGTGAGCGCCTGAGCAAACGAGTGGCACGGGCTCCATGACAGGACGGAGCGGAGAAAATGGTCTGGTGTGTCGAAGCGTTCCAGAGGCTTTTTGGATAGGAGTGTGGATAGCAGGGAACTGGGTTTTTAGTCCAAGTGCTGTTGTTTTTGTTTTTTTGTCTTTCCTACTGAACATGTGCAGGGGTGTGTATGGTGGTGTGTGTGAGTAAGGGTATGAGTAAGTGCTGAAAGAGATTACACAAGTGGGAAAATATATAAATAGGGACAGTGGAGAGATGGAGGAATGTAGAATCCTGGTGCAGTGCTAAGTGCTTGGAGTCGTGGATGGGAGACGGTATATGCTGAGTGAGGACTAAAGAGTATCAGTAGGTTTTCATGGTGCGAGCTGAGGCTCCAGCCAACTTGGCTTATTCTCCTCTGCTCATGCAGCCCATTAGAAGACCAAGGGTGCATTGAAAATGAGTGGCCTAGATGTGTCTCTACTCCCATTCCCCAGGGACATAGAGTCTGTTTCTCAGCTAGTACCAATAGTGTGTAACTCAGCAGTCTGCCCAAGACTTTTGAATGAACTTGAGCACAGCAGACATCATCATTCATTTAAAACATCAGGTAAAACAACATGACATTTACCATACAGCACAATGTGCAGACTTACAGAGACATTTTTCACGCGCTAACGCATATGGCAAGTGGCATATAGAATATACTGCATGCCTGTTACAGCAGCTCTTTCTCGTTTTTAATTATATGCCTTTATTCCTCTGCCAGCAATTTGTGCTTAAAATGGGAAATTATGCAGTGCAGATGTACTTTCTAATAATTGGCTGTCATCTCTCTTTTCTTTTTTTTTTCTTTTTAAACCTTCACCGTGACTCCTCTGCCAAAACGGGAACTGAGGCAGAGGTTTGTTTGTCTGTGTTAGCGAGACTGTGCAAAAACTACCAATCTTTATATCATGATATTTGCTGGAGAGCTGAGAAAAGAAGGAACCCTTTCATTTTTGTTTCATTTTTGGTTCACCTTTGATAAAATTGCACAATAGGGCATTGGTGGAGGAGATTTTTATTATTTTTTTATTTTTTTTATTTTTTTACAATTTGTCATTTTTGTTTATCACAGCACTGGAAGCTAACAGCTGTTAGCCTGTCCTTGTTTATATAAATGGAGTGAAACACTGCTGGTCACTTCAATACATGAGTTGCGTCAGTTTTAGCTAATGTAACTAACACCATGGCAACATCATGGCAATGTCATGGAAACTGGGTATATCGCCCATGTAGCACGTTGTCTGACAGTGTGTTTAAAATATTTACTTTTAACCTGATATAACACATACCAGTAGCACTGGCCTTTTTATGTGACATTGTGTGGGAGACTGCAAAAGAAAAGCAAAATTTACTGGTTAAATAATAATAAAAGGTCATAGTAAAATAAAAGTCCTTGAAACTGGTTAAATGTACTCCAACACAGCAAAACAGTTAAACCATGAGAAGAAAATTAAAGTAAAACTGCTTCCCTGTGACCGTAGCTCTGTTATATTCTGGTTCCTTTTCCTGATTTCATAATATTTAGGTATTATTTTTTGTGATCCCTTTGTTCCCCCAGGCAGGCCCCAGTATCTATGTGGTCTTGTCGCTGTGTCAAGTCCTCTTATCTGGTCCCAGACTTAGTGTTAGTTATGTTTCCTGTTTTATTGTGAAAGTGTGTTGTCTAGTGTTGCCTTGTTATTAATGATTTGCTTCTACTTTGTTTCCCACGTGTCTCCACTTCGTCAAATCACCCTCCTGTGTCTACATAATATCTCAGTCAGACCGTATTGTTCAGTTCCTCGGTTGATCTGGTTCCTGGTCTGCGTCTCTTAGAATCTCCTCCTTAATAAATTTATAGTTTACAGTTTTCCCTTAAGTTTGGCATTTAATCATGTAGTTTTGTATATCAGCTCAATAAGGGGCTGACCTTTACTTAAACATCTACCTGCCTCTGTGTCTGCATCTTGGATCCTTCACCACTCACTAAAAAGCTGTTATTACACACTTTGTTTAGACACACAGGCCACTCAAGGGGTATATCCACTTAATACCCTCTCTATCCCTTATCTATAATGCACGATGCAGCTTTGACCACTTACTTCAGCCCCCGAACACCTCAGCCATTACTCCTGCAGCAGGAGGTGGTGGATAGTTTTGACCTTATTTCTACTGCATGTGATTCGCCATAATTAAAGTACAAGCATGAGTGAGCCTGGTTTTCTGTTTTCTGTATTCAGTGAAGTAAAATCCCTGAAATACGAAGCAATGAAGTAAATGCATCCTTACAAAAGGGATAAATCAATAATGAGAATGATGGACCGGCTGATGGAGATGTGCCACAGAAAAATGAAACAAACTGTTAATTAATCAGATTTAAAACACACATAATCTGCACAGAGGGATGGTGTCAGGGTAGGAATGGTGATCCTGACAATGTTGATGGTTCGGCTTTCTCTTTTTCATTACTGAGCTCAAGTTTGCATTCATACGGTGCCCCTCAGACTAGAAGGGGGTTGCTGTTTCAGCTACTTTTCATTGCTCCTAACAAAGACGCTCTTGGCCCAACTATTGCAAATTGGTGCTCCTGATTGGGTAATTAAGTTCATGACAATCTTTATAGTGGAAATTGTGCCTGAAATAACTTTTAGCTGAGCTGCAACCAACAATTAGGCGCACACAATTGGTTCATTCTCAGTAGATCACGTCAGAAAACTACAAATGTACCAATTCATATACCCCATTTACCTTTACTTGTTATAACACAAGTTTTACATTTGACAAAATTTACTTTTTGACCCATATAATCATTCAGAAATGATCACAATCATTTTCTGTCGGTTGATTAAATGATTAGTTGTCGTACCTCCAACTTCTTAAATGTCACGGCACATTAAAAATAATTACATGCACAAAAATGTGTAGTTGTGTAAACGCTGCGTTTAGTTACCACTTGATGACATTTCAGCTCCGTGCAGAAAAAAATGTGCTTCTGTTTTTTAATTAACTCAAATTTAGGCAAAACACTTTAAGAGCTTAGGCAATTTTTACCCACTTACTAGATCATGCAAATTTGTGATATTTAAACTTTAAATTATATTAGGCCATTATGGTCTTAATTCTGTTCTTTTGGTTTAAGTACATTTAAATGGTCTGGTCCAGACAAGCGGCGAATAGCGGAGGTTTTTATAGTTTAAGTTTAAATGTAGAATGCGGTGAATGGAGTAACATACAGTCGGGCTGGTTGAGGCTCAGATGACAGTCTGTTCCCTCTGTCATTAATTTAAAAGACTCCTGCTGGATTACTGCTGATTTCAGGCAAAGTACGCTCAGTGGCAGCGCTCTCCCTCTATGCCTGTTGAGTTAGAAAAATAACATCACATACAGTTTTTTAGCTAAATCCAGCCAGGTTACAGCTGCTACTTGGCAACGCTTTAAATGAAAAACTTTACCCAGGCTTGGGTAAAGGGTATAAACAGAGACAATGTAATCTTGTTCCCGATGGCTCATAATCTGAAGATTTTCCAATAAAGCGCTGGTCCCACTTCAGCGTTCAGCAAAATAACAGACAGATCAAATACTCCAGCACGATTGTGGTAAGGAAAATCCAAATCTGTTGTCACATTGCTGACAACCACATTGTGCAAAATGTGTCTGTCTGTGCTTGCGACTGCCAGGACCCGCTTTACTCAGTCCTCCACGCTGCTTTTCAGGCTATTATTGTTCAGTATTCAAGCAGAGAGGTATGCATAACAACAAGCACAGTGTACTCTGGTTACACGAATCTCTGATTCATGTACAACTAAAATGGATTATTCACAGTACAGAAGAGAACAGCTTAGCAGTCCTAGCCTTCTCCTCGTTTTTTCCTATCAAAAATGGGGTTCAAGGTATTTTATATTGATTTATTTCAGCTATTAAAAATAAATAGAAAACCTCTGTAACATGAAATTTTTAATTATCTAATGGCAACTATCAGTGGATGGATTTACACTTGTCATGGCTCAGCTGCCATCATCCTGCCTATATATGACCATCTGTTATGGCATGCGAAAAGTTTCATACAAAGGTCATACGATGACCTCTGTGCTGTCTCCATGGCAACTGAGGAAATTCAATTTGTTTATAAACGGTACTTGACTTTGACCCAGTAGGTCAGGGGATGTGCGAGTATGATGTAATTAGACATTTTCAGGTGCTTCACTTCTCAAACACAAACAAGCATTGAGTCCAAGAGGTTAGAAAACTGATGTGATATATCATCACTTAACAAGTTCATAATACTTGATTGATGGAGCATAGGCCTTTCTCTCAATCCCTTATGTGGTGAATTTATAACACAAGCTTTAATGGCTCAGTCACATTAGAATTAAAAAGAGACACAACCTGCTAGAGAGCATGAAGAATCAGAGAAGCTCTTTCAGTCACTTTTGATTGCAAGATAGTTACACAGGTCTCCTCATTGGGTAGCAACCTGTCCACAAACAGCTGCAGTTTAACTCAGACTGAGTGTAGTCATTGATGAATGTAAAGGTTTGCAAATAATCACCATCTAAATGATAAATGCAGATTGCCAACAGGTTGCAAACAGCTGGAGACAGTCTGCGCTGATGCCCTTTGCAGATGTGCTGCACCGGCAACACATCTGCAAAGGGGAGTCAACTGGTTGCCACTTGGTTATATTCTGGTTTATTCCTATGTAAAAGCAAGATTGCTGAGAGCCTTTGCAGTTTTGCAGCAAAATTGCAATCCTGCAGTAACTACATCACTAGTTGTAGAGCAGTTTCTGACTTTCTGCTTTAGATCTAGTTTCTCACAGGACTCCAAGTGTAAGTAGTTAAATTGTAAATGTGAATGTGCATGCAAACGGGAACAGATTTGGAGTTTTCACCATTTAGCAGTTAATTGCCATATTATCACAAACAGATTGCAAGTAATTGTCACCTTGGCCCTGTTGAAATGCAAACTGATACAGCGAATCCGTCTTATTGCTGTTTTATCGCCGTCTTGATGCCCCGTGGTTCCCGTCTTCAAAGCATCCAGTTCAAAGGCAACAAGATCACGGTTACATTTGCCACAGTCGCAATAATTTTGTTAGTGCTGCAGTCTCAAACCGCCGTTTTCCTTAGAGTGACTTTGGCACAAGAATACCCTTATCTCCAAGTCTAGATAACCCTGATGACATCATTAGGGTGCTCAGAGATGATGTTAGACATCAAGCAATCGTTTTGATTTTGGCTTTGTTTGCTCCACTGCCCTTAGACTAGAAACATCAAAACACTCTAACAGTTTAATGTGTCTAGAAAAATCTTTGTAGTTCAATAGCTTTGTAACTCGCTTTGTTTAAGTGGCAGACAGAGAGAGATAACAGAAGAAAATGTATGAGAAATAAAACTTTTATGTTAAAATGATGATGCCTTTGTTTTTTTACAGAGCAGCAGACAAAGCAGCAGACTGTCTGCTCTGCACGATGTTTCAGAGTGTTTACGAATGTACGCCGAGTGATCAGCCTCATGGAGCATGCATACAGAGTGGACTCTATCACTGCCTGGTACTCAGCCGAACTTACAGGCTGATTCCATATTGTCTGCATATTTCACACAGCACGAGTACGTAGCACTAATGCTCAGCCACTGCAGGGGGCATTATTTATATGTTCGAGGCGCAGCAGATGAATGCATTAATCAATAGCATTCATTTCTTGTGCTGTTTTCCGTCTGGATGTATTTCAGGAATGAAAACCCAAACTATTTCTTCAGAAGGGCATGACTAGGACAAACAGGATTTTAATATTAATGAACATTTCGGCGCAGTGATGAAAGTTGGCAGGAAAAAGTGCCATAAGAGGGGATTAATAATGATTTTCTGTGCTAACATCTCAAAAGGTGTGTGTGTGTATGTGTGTCTGTTTCTTCTGAATCATGTGGCGCTATGCATACAAAAGGCTACGAGTCTGATTGTCTCTTATCAGCCGCTTTACAGCTTTGAGCTTGACTAACCCAAGACATTACCCAAAATACAGCACAGGAGGTTTAATAATGAGTTTTTACAAGTTCAGACAAAATATAAAAAAGGAGATATCTCTGGAGCACATATATAAAAAAATCACTAACAAGATTTACCACATTAAATAGAAAATAGATAATATTCCTTCATGATTTTCTTAATTAAGTAACCTGCCCGTCGGGGCTCATTTAAGGCTGCTCATCTGCATCACAAAAAGTGAACTTCTCTAAAACGTCCAGGTGGCTGATGAATTAAACAAAAAACAAACAAACACAAAAATTAACAGAGATTATGAGGCTACAGTGTCTTAAATTGGACTGATCAAATATCAGGAAGGATTTGACCCATTAGGCTATTCAGAGGATGGGTTGCTGCACTGAAACTGTTGTTGGAAAAACATTTTCGGAGGGGTTAAGATTTTCTTTTTTACCATCTTTCTTGAGAGCAGCACACTGGCACCATGCGCATGACAAACGTCCTTGTTTACTAAGTGCTTCCCTTATCAGTTTACAGCAATGTGAAACAATTAGTCAGGAAGAAGTGCTGAAATGATGGAAAAGCTTTTTCCACACAAAACATTCTCCACTTGGAGCTTTTGTAGTGTGACAACCGCTTTATTGGGTACACGTTGCTAGTACTGGGCTGGAAACATTCCACCGAGATTTTGGTTTGTTTGGACACAACAGCGTAGCTCAGCTGCTGCAGATTTAATGGCTGCAACATTGGACTGAGCTCTTGTTTGAGATTATCTGAGCTTATCTGAGCCCCTATACATCCCCCATATACACCACCAACACTAGCATGAGCCATTGATGCAAGCCAGGATGGATCGATGCTTTCATGTGCTTCACATCAAATTCTAACCCTTCCATTCAAATGAGACCAAGCAATGATTTTCCAATCTTTTGTTGTCCAATTTTGGTCATTGTAGTTCTGGTTGCTTCCCTATCAGCTCAAAGCAGCCTCACCAGTCTCCTTCAACCTCTGACATCAACCTTGAGATAATCGTGTGAGAAAACTCTAGCAGATCAGCAGTTTCTGAAACACTCAGACCAGACTTCTGATGGTGGGTTTGAACTTCAGTAGGTTGTCTTGACCTTTTATATGATCAGCTGGTAAATAT
The DNA here is from genome assembly GCA_015108515.1 of Hemichromis elongatus. Lineage (NCBI taxonomy): Eukaryota > Metazoa > Chordata > Actinopteri > Cichliformes > Cichlidae > Hemichromis > Hemichromis elongatus. The sequence continues at coordinate 54,083 of VUQR01035051.1, read as the reverse complement.
TTGCAGGTGTAACTAATCAGTTGTCTGATGAGTGTGTTCTGTATGGAGTTAAAACTGGATCAAAAGACATTAGTGATTAGTTGTTTTAATATGTCACTTTCAGGTCTTAAAAATTGGAAAAACATAAATATAGTGGAACCTGAACATCACCTTCCTAGGTCTGCCCTCCTGTACCTTGAGGATATTTACTCACAGTGTGATGCTGTTTGTGGGAGTTCCCACCATCATTTAATAGCAAATGTTTCAGTATTTCTTAATCATCGGAGTGTGACGCAAATAAAAAATCTTATTTTAAAGTGTCTCACAGCTCCGTGTAGGGACCACTAGACCCTATGGCAGCTTATGCGTACTTGAAATTTTCAAAGCGTTTGACTGTGAAACCTTCCTTAAATGTAAAATTCAAGCAGCATCAGAAGATTTTTGAGAAGGACAAACATCTCAAAGCAGAGAGAACAGCCAAAGGTGGAACACAAGTGGATTACATAAAATTACCCGAGTGCTTGGAGAGTAAATGCGTATGAGTTACAAACAAAGAGGAAAAAAGAAAATGCAGATTTTTGTAAGCACCAAACATCAAAGCATGAAAACCTCATGTGGAGTCACAGCATGGTGCAGCTGTTTCCCAGACTGCTTTGCATCACTGTACCAAACATTGTACATCAGCCACACATCTGAAACATACTGACATTTATTTTCTGTAGATTGTTTACATCCCAGAGTTTTCCATTTGTGGAAAGTGCATCTGGTAGTACATTTTGGTTCCAAGCTGCTTCTGCAAACTAAATGCAATTAAACATCCAAATCTTGTTCTCTATGATGGCTGAAGTCCGTGCACTCTGAATGCTCTAAATGACACTAACATCGTTTCTTTGAGATTGCTAAATTCATGCAGTACCCCTGAGGCGTCGCGTGTGTCTTTTATGAGTTTGATCAGAGGGTTTTACATAGAGACAGATGGACTGATCTTGCTACAACAGCAGGAAACTCCCCATGAGGGGCATCAAACTACAAGTCCCAGAGAGCGTCAGAGAAGCTCAGATCAATACACATTAGCCTCTGCTCGAGTGCTGAACATGGATTAGCTGACTTCATGGAACCTTGAAGCTTCCAGTCTCTTTGTGTGCATGTGTGTGTGTGTGTGTGTGTGTGTGTGTGTGTGGTGGGTGTGTGTGTGTGTCAGCGTGGACTTGTTTTTTTGATGATGAGTCAAGTAAGCACTGCCATTATCCTAGATCATACCGATGCAAGATTTATGAGGGACAGAGAAAGTGTGAAAGATTTCCTGATTTAAAGTATATTATAAATATCATGAAAACTATGAGAAATATAAACCGATCCGGTATAACACTGATAGGTGATATGAATAACACTGATTATCTCTTCATCGTGGCACCTGTTAGTGAGCTGGATATATTAGGAAACAAGTGAATATTATGTCTTTCAAGTTGATGTGTAAGAAGCAGGAATAATGGGCAAGTGTAAGGATTTGTGCGGGTCTGACAAAGGCCAGCTTGTGACGGCTAGACGAGTGGGTACGACCATCTCCAAGAAAGGAAAGAACGGTGGGGGAACTAGCATCAGGGTCATGGGTGGCTAAGACTTATTGGCGCAAGTGGGGAGCGAAGGCGGGCCTGTGTGTTCCGATCAGACAGACCAGCTACTGTGGCTCAGACTGATGAAAAAGTTCGTGCTGGTTCTGATAAAAAGGTGTCAGAATACAGAGTCTATCGCAGTTCGTTGCACGTGGGGCTCTACTATAGCTGCAGACCAGACATTTGTGCCCATGCGGATCCCTGTCCACTGCAGAAAGCGCCAACAGTGTGCATGTGAGGATCAGAACTGGACAATGGAACAACAGAAAATGGTGACCTGGTGTGATGAATCTTGTTTTCTTTTACACACGAATGGCAGGGTGCGTGTCAGTCGCTTACCTGAGAAACATGGGAAGAAGGCAAGCCAGTGGAGGCAGTCTGATGCTATGCACAATGTTCTGTTTGGAAACCTCAAGTCCTGCCATCCATGTGTATGTTAATTGTGTACCACCTACCTAAACATTGTTGCAGACATTGGACTTCATAGCCACAAAGCAAAAAAAAGTTCAAGAGCGGTTCAAGGCTTCCAAATTTAAACAGCAAATAATGTTCAGAATTGATAGGATTTTGTTGATGCCAGTAGCAATCTTTATCGATTTGCTTAATAATTTCAATTCAAATTTCTTTCTATAGGAGATTAAAACAAACACAGATTTTCATCAACGCAACAGTTTTATCATCTCTGAGTCAGAGCGTGGTGTAGAAAACGGAGAAGAGAAACAAGTTGAATGCGTTTCAGGTTTACAAAGGTCAGCGTCTATGAATTTGATGTAATAGTTTTGCAGTGTGCAACTGTTAAAAAAAGAAAATAGTCCATGCCAGAAAATAATAAGAGGATTTGATAAGCCCGGCGGCACGTAATACTTGTGTAGCTGTGTTCAGTTTTGTTGTACAGAGTGAACTGACAGGATGTGACTCCAGGCGACTGAACTGAAACAGATCATTACACCAACAAAAATTATTTCTCTGAGTTTGAACATTGGTTGGAAATATTTGTCATGATTCGAATGCACAAGTTAATGAAATATGTAGAACTGGACAAGATGTTTTTGGAAGTTTTAATGCAGAAATGACACTCTTAATCAAGAATCACACAGGACTGGCTGCTATAACAAGTATGTGATGAAAGGTTATTGCAGATAATTAAAACCAAACTAAAGTTAGATGTGAAAAAATGCATTTTGTTTTGCCTGATGAAGCACGGATGGACATGTTTATTGAGGCTCTGGGTGCCTACATGACTGTGATTTAACTGTTTTTTGTGTGTTTTTCATCGTAATGCCTGTCTTGGATACCTCTCCATACAAAAATAATAAAAAAGACTAAAACTAACACGTAAACTAATACAAAATATACTAAAACGAGAAAATCTGCTGTGGAAAATACCTGAAAATAAAGATCTGATACGAAAACTAGACAGAAACAGAAACTTTAACAGGAAAACTCAAAGGCACATGATATACATAAAGGCTCGACTGCTTGCTTGTACAAATACTGATGCCTAGAATATGATTTAAGAAGATAAAACAGTTTAAAGTGTAAAACATAAACCACCATCATCTGAACACATTTATAAATACCCACTTTATTTTTTCTGGAACTTGCTCGTCCAAACTTTGAGAACCTCTGATTTGCAGATCACTGCATTTTGTTTTATGTACATTAAAGTCCCGACTACTTTGAAGTCAGAATTGTACATCCTTTGGCATTTTGCAAAAGTCGGCACGAGTCTCAATGACGGTACCTGAACAAAACACATTACTCTGCACAGTTGTAGCCTATATAGACCTGGTGTAAGCAGAAGTGCTTACTCTGCATCTCTGCAAATGACTTCTTTTACAACATCTCATCCTATTGCCCAGAATGAGCGAACAATATTTCATATATAAAGTTTAAACTTGCGCGATTGTGGGGGTTTTTTTTGGTTCTCTTCACGGTTTTCTCTGTGACCTATATTTCTGCCACTGGCACAAACCTAAAGGAGAAAACGGCGTGATAATCAAATGAGAAATGTGTAAAAATGCAGACGATCAAAAGCAGAGAGAAAGACTCAAACTTTTTAACTTTATGACTGCCATCTGATGCAGCTGAAGAACAGCCATCTCAGCTACTACGGGACGGGCGCGCGAAGGGAGTCTGAGGAGGCCGTTCGGTGGTTTATGGGAACTGTCGGATTCACTTCCATGCTCCCTCTCTTTCTTCAGCCCTGCTTCAATTAATCATCCTCATTTTTCTTTGGACCTTAAAGACGTAGCCTGCACCTGCAAAATGCTAAAGCACAAAAAGGGAAAGTGGGTGTGTGTGGTATGTGTGAAAGCTGGGGGCAGGAATTAGTCAAAGAGACAGGGGAGAAAATGGTGGTGCCCTTTAGTTTGACATTTTTGACCACAGCAACACACGTGTGCGAACACATTTTTGCTTTGGGGCCAAATTCTGACAGCGCAACACTAATGAGGGTAAATGTGTCTACTTTCTTCTTCTTCTTCTTTTTTTTTTTTGCAGTCCTGTGCCTTCAGGTGGGAAGATGCTGTGTAATCAGAATTTGAAATGCCTTAGTTTTATGTTTTATCAACTATTATGATAGGCTTTTAATCCTATAATTGAATTACTACACAAGGCTGCACCCTACCAACCCCCCCACCCCAGCCTAGGATATATTTCTAACAAGTAAAAGGTTGGATCCATTCTAACATTTTGAATAAACAACCCACAAATGGAGCACAGCTGCTCACCAAAAATTATAATGAGCAACAGTGGGCTACAAATAGTTCAAATAGGGTCCCCAAACTTTTTTAAATTCTTCTGACTTTGAGTCAGAGACTTTTTTATGCAGGTAAGGTATTCTACTAAATCAAACAGCACTCACTGCCAGCATTTATTTTGTCAAGACTGGACTGTTGCCTCTCTGGCATTAATGAGAAGCTACTCTCTCACATCCAGCTGGTTCAGAACTCAGCAGCTCTGCATCTTACTGGTTTCTGCAGACTGCATCATCTCACCACCACCCTCATCACCCTACACTGGCTCAGCTCCACTGGCTTTCTGTGCATTTTACAATTGATTTTAAAATTTTAATGATCACTTTTAAATCCCGTCTGGATCTGGCCCCAAGGTACATAGCAGAACCATTTTCCCTATGAGAGCATGCTCACAGCCTTAGATCATCAGGTGGGGATCTTTGGATCTTCATTCCTAGCGTAGTGGTTTACACATTAGCATGATAAGACAAAGGTCACCAATTTGATCATCAAAGGAGGCACAAATCACGTTGGGGGTTGTGTCAGGAATGGCATCAGGTGTGCTTTTAAAAATCATTTTTTAAGGCATTCTTTTACCTGTGATGTCTTTTATCTTCTGGTTATTATCCTTTAGTTGTATTGCTAGCTGCTTGCTTTCAGCCCCCATGTATTTGACTTTTGAATTAGATTTTTTTTATTCCTTAAGTTGTATTCGTGTGTTTGGTGTGTATTTTTAAATCTTGATTCTTTTTCACTAATCCAATACAGTAAAATGTTGTTGCTTGTGGTAACAATGTTAGGCAGGTTGTTAAATGAAATCATCAGTTTTTAACACTTCATGAAGTGCAGAAAGATCAGTAGTTGAAAACTTTGGAATGAGATAAAAAAAAAAATCTTGATAAATGTTTGATTTGATTGGTTAATTGTAAGCTAGTCTTGTTCTACTGACTACCTCCTTTATAAGTGAAAAACATTTCTTTCTTGGCTAATAGGCCAATATTTTTCAGTCAGATTTAATAAGATGCAGTCATTTGAGTACAGAATGAGTCATAACACGTATTTAAATATTTAGTGTAAAAGAAAGTTATTTCCACCACCAAGATAGAACTTAAAAATTAACCAAAGACCTCAAGTTGTAAACTTGTAACATTAATTAAATCCCATAAGTTAGCCCAACTTTTAAATTGAAAAGTAATGAAGCTATTCTAAAAAATAATTTAAAACAAGCAAAATTGATTTCTGCGCTTTAACAATTGTGTTGCGGAGGATTCTGTTGGGTTCTGTGGGAATTTTCTGTCAATGCATTTTTTTGTTACGTTGCCAAAGCCCCGCGCACTGTGACAAAAGCACCGAGTGCTGAAGACAATGAAGGCGAGGGAAACCGTGCCTTTCTCTCTCTGGATAGGAATGTGTCCCCTTGCCCAGGTCACATCGCTCAGTTCAGTCTGGGCCCCCGACAAAAAAACGCACGCCACTCCATAACAACATACCAGGTGACGCTTTGTTCAAGTCATTCGTTATATCGCTGTCACACGTCAGTCCCTTTTGGGTTATTCAAGATGGTCAGAGGCAGACCCGAGGCCCCTGTGTTTCGAAAGCAATGAATCACACCCACTTGTAGTCATCTGCAGAGTGGGTAAGCTCATGGTAATTACATTTAATCATAGTGATTACCACTAAATGTGCTCCATAATGACTCTCCTTGTGATGATAAAAAAAAGTAAACTCTTCAGAAAGTAACTAAATTACATATAACCCATCTGGAAGTGCCGTTCATGTCTGTGTATATTTTCTCCCTGCAGGTTCATCTTACTATGACAATGTGCGGCCGTTAGCGTATCCTGACTCAGATGCTGTGCTCATCTGTTTCGACATCAGTCGACCGGAGACGCTGGACAGCGTATTGAAAAAGGTCAGTGTCACATTGATAGATGTGTGAATGTGTGCTCTTTTTAAAAATTTAAGGTGCATTTTGTCTCTAATCAGGACAGTGTAAGTAAACCAGCCATATAAAAAGCCATCTCATTTCAATACTCACATTCAATACGCAGGTTGGGGGAGTCATCTCTTCTCTTTTTACTGGAAATCGATTCCTTTATAGAGTGACTAGGTCTACATCATCATCCAGAGATATACAGCTTCCAGTTTTCACCATCAAGTCTGTGTTCAAGTTAAAGCAACCATGTGTTCATTCACCGATAACCTGACAGGGGAATAAAAGAAAAAGATGAGAAAACGTTGCTAGCTGTAGAGGTAGAGACTGGGATAACATTTAAGGTTGGGTAATGCTTGGTGAGAGGCATACACAGACAAGCCAACACATGAGATATAGAGATTAATGGGGATATTGGGAACGAACGAACGAATGAAGGAAGTTCTGGAAAAAAAGAGAGAGAGAGAGTGAACAAATGGTACAGAAGGAAAAAGGGGAAGTGATAAAGAGTCAAGTAGTGTTCATGTAGCAGAACATTACTTTGAGAGAATAGTCGTTGTAAAAGGAAAATTAGAGGTTGCAAAAATTGCTTAGGCGGAAGGTTCCCAGAGATGTCAGAGCAAAAAGTGCTGTGCACTTATTTGAGACTGGAAGCTTGCAAATGGAAAATACATTTAAAGCAAAGCAAACTGCAGAGAAACAAGGCACGGCGGCAGATTGCCATACAAATTTAATTAGATGCATAAGATCGTAGCGGAGGATAAGCTCGTGTGCATAGAGTGACCGCTCGACATGTCACTTTGGCATCCCGTGCATGCATTGTAAGAGCAGCACATTCACCGCAATTACTAAGGTCATTTGAGGAGGTCAAAGTTGAAGTTGGTTCTCAAGTGGACCCCCTGTAGATGTGGGAATTCGCTCAGCTGGGCAGATATGCGTTTTCATCTGATATTGATGATGTCATTATGAATAATGGCACAGACCGAACAAATGTGTCTTCCAAATAGAATCAATTAAACTCTTTTTTCTAGCGTTTTAATAATATTCCAGCTTTCAGGGAATTTGTTTCTCCTGCTTTATTGATGGTGAAGAAATTGTTTTTTTGTTTTTTTAAATTCTCCTTCTATCTGAGGCACACAGCTCCATCTGTGAACACAGAAGCGCCAACAACAAAAAAAAGTTGGCTTAAGTGAATGTAGCTAAAACAGTTTGTGTTCGAAAATGCATGAACTCAGATGCACCTAATTAATCTGAACTGTGGATCAAGCAGGCAACAATGAGCATAACGGGTTCATCTCTGCCTGAATGCTGGGGTTTGTGCGCAGTCGTGGTTTGCACACAGTGATGAAGTGAGGAAAGTAGAAAAACAACCTCCGTTTTTCATTTTTGATAAACCAGCGCCTCGGCTCCAACAGCTCGCATTCTGCCTCTTTGTGCTGCTTACCAATTCTTAACATTAACACAGACAATAAGCCGCTCTTCCCATGGGCCCTTTGTGACTCATCTAAATTGCTGCTGTTCACCAGTTGCATGCGGTTTGGCGCAGGGTCCTATTGAAAGGCAACAGCTCACTCTGCACAACAGGCGCGCTGGAGCCCGTAACAGCAGCGACGCAGGCATCCAGGAGAAAAGATCTCTTTGTAAGGGAGAACAAATGGAGCAACAGTGCTCAAAGCGGTCGCCTCTGCCATGGTGTGAGGAGATAATGAAAGGAGTCTCGGAGAGAAAGAGAGCGATAGAGAGAAGGAGTTTAATAGCTTGAGTCATGTTTTTGGCCTGTAATGAGTATTGTCTGTCTCGGTCTTTATACAGCATTTATGTCCATGAGCGTTGCCCTTTTTTTCCCCTTTTCTATCCTTTGATTTGTCGAGGGCAGTTTTCAATTAAACGATGGGACATTTAAGACATAGAGTGATATAAATTCCAGTTTCAGCGCAATGAACAGTGCCAATGCTTCTTTTTGATAGTACAGTAAGACTGTACTGCTCAAAATGCTGTTGATTGTGTGGGTGTTGCTCCAGCCTTCAACTTTAAGATTTACACATTTTGTGTCATTATTTGTGTAGGGTTATAAAGTAATGTGCAAAAGTCTGGACTCCTCATTTCTTAATATTTTGCTTCCAGTGAGCCAAACTTTATTGAATTCTTTAAAGTGATCTTGACTTTTAGTTCTCCAGGCTTTCAAAGTTTTTCTTTGGACATTGCCTGCTTTTTAATTCACTTTCAGTCCAGGATGGATAACTAAACTTTTCCACAGGATTTTATTTTACAGCTATAAAAACTCAAAGGATGAACCACAGTGTTGCATCTACATATCACAGAAATAACCAATGAACCAATTTTAAATTCTATCTTTAGCCACTTTACTAGCAGCATGTCACAAAAACACATAATTTGTTCCTATTTCCTTCATTATATCTACAAAAAGGCATTAAATAACATATTTGCATCAACTGATTCTCAAAGAGCTATTAGCCAAAACGTGGTATGTTACAGTATGGTATGAGAGATGCTTCAACACCTTCAGATGATCCATCTACTGCTCTCTGAAGCTTCATCAGAAATGGTCTCAGTGGAAATGTGGCTGTCAAGAAGCCATTATTAAAGGGAGGAAAACTTAGAAAGTCAGAGGTATGCAACATTACACTGGACTGAAAGTGAGTGGCATCACCCCAATGAATCCAATTTTGAAATATTTGGTTGTCAGTATGTACAGAGGAGGTAAATACTGAGGGTCTATGGCCACCGTGTTGGCTTTAAAGAGCTTTGAATGTCCTTCAAGAAGAACAGAGAATACAAATAATCCTCAAAATAGAAACGTAGAAACAAATTATACGAGCTGGTGCTTGTCCACGAAGAGCTGTAAAAGTCAGAACCAGAAACTTAAAACTAAACAATATTTCTACTTTCTTCCAAATATGAAGAAAACTATGCGGTAAATAACCTGAAATAGAAACTTCATGTGAATTTTTTTCTATTTTTTTTCTTTTTGTGTTGTAAAATAATTGCAGTGATTGGCTGTACATGAGTATAACAAGTATAATATTTGCTCTTTACTGTATTTATTTATTTGGTACACTAGAACATTAAGAAATGATATTGCTAACATCTAAAGATTAATTTTATTTTTTTATTGTACCTTTATTAACCAGGAAAATCCATTGAGATTAAAAACTTCTTTTTCAAAGGGAGACCTGGCCAAGAAAGGCAGTAGGAAGTATCTCAGTTATAATTACACAATAAACAGCGGCAACAACAAGAACACACATACAAAAAAAATAAAATTCCAATTCAATTAAAAGGACGAGCAATCTAATTGAGATAGTTTGTCTCTATTATTAAGGTACTTTTATGAAATTCATGTTATTATTATCTTAGATTTTGGTGTTAATTTTTTTTTACAGTTCCACATTTTGAATGTCATTAATCTGTAATCTGTTAATCTGCAAAGAGACTACACAGATAAACTGATTGAATATCACTGCAGCACGGTGAGAAGTTAAACCACTGGACAGCAAGGCAGAAGATAAGAATTTATCATCTGATGGAAAGGAACTGCTCCCAAGTCAAACAAATCTTAATTCAGCACCTTATTTATGAGCATTTTTATAATTGTAGACTGTTCCCACATGTCTGCATACACGGTCACTTTTTAAGATGTGCACCAGGCCCCTTCATTCCAATTATGGAGCTCTTAAAGCTACAATTTAAAAATGGTAATTTACAGAAAAATATGCTTTGGAAATAGTTTTAGGACGATTTCTCCTTTTCTCCACTTCTGTGTGAAAGAACTTGACAAGCCTGCAAACAAATCCTACCTGAAACCCACCCAGCTTTATTTCCAAACCTTATTTATTAACATCAACAATGCGCTCACTTCAACCAGGTCCTAAAATCTTATGAAAGCCTTCCCAGAATAGCATATTAGTAAGAAGTTAATGTCCAAGGTTTTCAAATGAGATGAGCTAACTACGACCATAATGCTCAAGTATTCGGATATTCTTGTACCGTAGCATAATTGAGGTCATGTGCACTGATATATGTTTGTCTCTCTGATACACAGTGGCAAGGTGAAACACAGGAGTTCTGCCCCAATGCCAAAGTGGTGCTTGTCGGCTGCAAGTTGGACATGAGGACGGACCTCAGCGTCATGAGAGAGCTTTCCAAACACAGACTCATTCCTGTCACACATGAGCAGGTGAGGAGTTCACAGGAAGCACAGCTCGTCTAAAATTTGGATGGAAATTAGCTGCTCGCCTTTTTCTGTGCCCTAACAGTGCAGCGGAAATGCTGCCCGTGAACAGTTGCTGTTTTAATAAAAATAATAACTTTAGAAATATGCATGACGTATAGTTTTAAATGCACAGCTCATTGCAGTTTTCTGCTGCAGTGACATTTATTCGCCTGTAGTAGAAATTATATGGTATCAGTACAGACAAACGGCACCTATTACTTTCCTCCCTTGTGCACATAGGCAAACATTTTTGAAAGTGCATTTGAAGAATGAGACTTGCGTCAGATCATAACTTCCACAAATGTGAAAGCACAAGGACTATAAAGGAGCTGGAACTGAAGGAAGAAGAAGACAAACAGCAGGATGTGCGATAATACGATTGTTTTGTTTGTGTCTTGGAGCAATGAGCAGCGGCACGCATGAATTTTAATAGCTTATTTTTATGTAAATGTGAATTTGCTCTCCTTGGCAGCCTTTTGTCAACAAATTAATATTTTCCCACATCTCTGACAAAGCAAAGGTAACGACCTGTATTGTCCTGTTAATAATGACATCAAAATTGGTTCATCACAATCTTAGATTAGCTTCTTGTTATATATATTTTGCTTTGGCTCAAAACTCATAGAAGCTTCTTATTGGACCAAACCATCAATATATATATATATTAAGACGTTACTGCACCAGTGCAGGGCATTTAAAATGTCTTTTAATACATTTACCTCCATAGATAATAATTTGACCACAAGTGTTAGTAACAATAACAGTGGAAAAAACAAAGGCTGAGTAACGTGTTTGTACGCTAACTGAGGATTGGATTTTCAAGGCCTCCAAGTGATGCCTGCTGCACAAAACACTGGACTCAAGTGGTGGGGACTGAAGAGGCCAGTCCAATGTAGACCAGCCATCTGTTGCTTGCCTTTAGATAATTACCATAGGATGTTCTGATGTTTTGTTTTTTTGGAAGTTTTTTTTGGACAACAGTCCCTCACCCAGATCCCACTGGCCTCAGGAGAACCTGTTAGAGGCACATTGGCCCAGACAATATTGCTCATGGGCTGAGTTGGGCTTGCAAGCCCCATCCGCTACTACAAATGAGTGATTCTTGTGATTAAAGCTATCCATTTACTCTTTAGTTTATGTTCCTGCCCTTATGTTATGGCCCTGAGCCAGTTCCAGTGACAAAAGGAATAAGACATAAGGGCCAGAAACAAGCTTCCTCTGCAGGGTGTTCAGGTTCATTGTCAGAGTTAGGATTCGTGCTCTCAGTTGAGCCGTGTCTCTTCCACATTGGAAGAAACCTACTGTAGATGCCAACTGGATGAGGTGTTTCATGCATATATCTGGGTCTCTGACCTGGGAGGGGGCCTTGATGCAGACCTAGAGGATGATGGAGAGATTATACAGTAAGCCAAGATTAGTCTGCAGCTAGGACCCACACCTGAATAAGCAATAGAGAAAGGATGAATAAGTATGGTTAATGTGTATTCATTGGTTGTAATAAACACATACATAAATATGATATGGCCCTATAATATATGTCCATATGATGGTCCTTAATCTTGTCAGCACAGACATAAAAAATCAGCAACTTCTAGAGTGAAACAACTGATAAAAATATGGTCCAGCAGGTGTAGGGGCAGGTTTTAGGTTGCCCAAGTAATTCTTGAAAGCGCGTTTTTTAATGAGCCTCATTTTAAGAGCTGTGCTGTAAACAGACTGACACAAGCTGGGAACTTTACGTTTCACCCACTTGACCAACTGATGCGAACCCTAGGGGAGAGTGCAGTCGGCAGAACAAACTGCAAACCAACTGTGTCACTGTTGCTGTAATTGGCTCAAGGGCGTCAAAATAAACACTTGAAGTGCTGGAGCTTTTCCAGTATTACGAAAATAATACAGCTCGAGCCTTTAATATTTTTCACACGAGTAGAAGTAATGTTGCCCCATATGGCAGCTAGATACTGCTTCAATATGGCTTATCAGGCTGAACACCTACGCTTTCATTTGTTGTACATTTTCCAAGGAAATTGGATGATCAAAAAATAAAGAAATAATGCGACTCAAACTAGGGATGACAGAATAAAAATGTTTTGTTTTGTTTTGCTAGCTAAATCACTAGAAAGCACTGCTGGAAAACAGGTGAGCAAAATAGTACTACACATGAAGCTGAAGCCATTCGGATGTGAAATAGGGCTAAACATTAGAGGGAATAAAGTTTTTGCAACTGCAAAGAAAGGCTTTAAATATTTCAAGGTGTGGATGATGTTCTCCGTATGCCCTGGCTAGCAATCAGCTATCAGACCTCAGAGTTTGCAGGCTTTTATTAAGAGGGCGGTGTTAGTGCACACGACCAAGTGCAGTGTTCTGCCATCCACAGAAGCAGGGGAGGGATCATCTAGCAGCATGTGACAAATGCTTACAATAACAAATATTTAGAGAAGGCTGTTAAAAATGTCCACCGTGTATGCTTGTTTGCACTTAGAGTAATGAGTGGCTTTTAAAAGTGTTGTGCTTTATTCTATTTCACTGGGTTACACAAGGCTTCCCACAGAATTCTAGTGGTTCAATGTGGTTTAAGGACATCTAAGAATAAATAAATAAAATAAAGCATAATTTCCACTACATGACCCCTCTTATCCACACACAAAGTTTTGTATGTTTTTAGCTCTAAGTACTAGCTCTCCACAGCTCTTTAGGTGAGTCAGTTGCTTTTGGATGACAAACAAACACAAACTAAGCTGTATTTTAAAGCTACACTACACAGCATTTTTATAGTAACAGAAAGAAGTGACTGGATGTATTGTGAAGGCTGTTTTTGCCTTGAAGCGTGTGCACCAAACCTTACAATATGCTTGCAAACTATTCTCCTCTCGAGCCATTGTCCCACAGGAACTCTGTGTGATATTCAGGGAATGAAGTTGGCCAGTGTTAGGGTCAGATCTTTACGCAGTACTGAAAAAACTCAATTTGGTTTAGGTGAGGGATAGAGATTGAGTTGAGATTGTGCGTGGTAGTCACATGGTGCACACTCCCTCGCTGTGACTTCTCAGGACAATTTAAGAAAATGTTGCACCGGGGAGCTTAAAAGGTAAAGTCTGTTTATTGGTGGGTCTGTTTGATATGTCTCGCATATGTCTGCCTGGTCGCATCTGTGCATGTTCAGGTTTGAAGGGCATAAATAAAAATGCTTAGTGTTACAGTCACATTAGGGCAAAGAGTGGTTGGAAGCGGAAGCACCAACAAAATTACTGCAGCTGTTGCCTTTTAAAATGGTTTCTTAAGGAGATGGGAACAAGAACTACAAACACTTGCAGTCTTTAGTGCATTAAGGCAACAGGGAAACTGCAATAAGACTGATTCAGTCTGCTATCAGTTTGCAAATTTACACAATTCGATCTGTTTTGAAAATTACAAATTTGTTGTAAGTATAGAAAGTCACATTAAACCGAAATTCAAATGAATTACTTAGATTCAGAGCAGAAGTTTAGAATAAATATTGATGTAGTTCCTGCAGTATGGTGAATTAACTTGAAGTGCCATAAGCACTCAACAACATTGCTGTTATATAGGAATACAACCAGAATACAACCAGTTGAGTCGAGCCCCAAATTTTAAAGAGACACGTTGCCAATTGGTGCAGACTGACTCAGACTGTTTGTAGTGTGGTATAAATTAGATGGCAGTTATTTGCAAATCTCTCAATTCTCTCGCAATTTGAGGCTGTGGGATTCTGAAAAAATGTCACTCGGTCTCTGAGTGTGGAAAAAACACCGAAAAAAATCAGTACAATCATCTGGAAACCACTGTCCTATTTTCCCTCTGCTGTGACTGACTGATATTAAGTAAATGCAGAATGAGCGAGAACAGCCCCGCACCCTTAAAATGACAAATCATAAAACTGTACTTCCCAGCCTGCTGTGTCTATAGCCATAGGTTTATTTTATATTATTTGCAAACTGTGTATCTCACATTGAAATGTTATCATGAATTCTATGCAGAAAGGACCAAAAGATATGCTCATAGGCAGATGGAGGTCAACACAAAAACCAAGCCTTTATTTAAAAAAAAAAACACAAGATAACACTGAAAGGAAATACACAAGGCACAAACAGAGCTAGAACACAGTATGGCACAATGAGGAACGTAGACAAACGGAGGCTCTAAATAGATACAGAGGGTAACAGGGTTGAGTGGACACACCAGGCTAAAAAGACAGCTGAAAGTAATAAAGAAAATAAAAAGAAATACAAGACAACCTTCAAAAGCCTACCAGAATAAAACTAACAGTGACGTATTAACAGAGATTCAGACTGAAAAGACACGAAAAAGACTCTAAATTATAACTAAAACCTGACATGCAGCAATGGCTTCGTTCTTCCTTGTGGTCATGCAATATTGTCAGTCATATGTAGTAAATACTTCAGAGATGCATGTGTGATTGCACTCAGTTTGGAGCCACTCAGACACGAACCCAGTAAGAATGATTAGTTGGCTACAGCTCTCCTCTGCAGGGTGAAGTGTTACACTATTAACTCATTGTTCTGGTTTTCTGACCCACAGCTTGGTTTAGCTTTTAGCACTCTTATGAACGTCGTTCGGAAAATCAGCAGGAGGCAGAAATTTTTTTCAGTGAAAAAAAACTCTGATTAACCAGCTGCATACAACTTTCTTTAAAGGCAAATAGAGAGCTAGAAACTACCTGTTGAGGCGCTGTAGTGTAAAGATACTATAGCCACGAATTTCTCTCTAGAGACTAAAATCAGAACTAGAAGGAGGCTGAATATTAGATGGATCCTAAAACATTACAACTCATTGAGATGTAACAATATATCAGTTGTGTGTTTACATCCTGTTTTGCAGCCCTCAAGTGTTCAAAACATAAATTTAAGTCTTTGCTTTTCATTTTTATTCCTGACTAACCCACATTCTGTGTTTTTAGGGCACCACTTTGGCGAGGCAGATTGGCGCCGTGGCCTATGCAGAGTGCACCTCAAAGTATTCGGAGAACAGCGTCCGCGATGTATTCCACGTCACCACCCTGGCATCAGTGTCCAACATTCATCGGCCTCAGCTCAAACACGCCGGATCACGCCACGGCCTCAAGCGGGTTTCCCAGCAGCCACCTCGGACTGAGATTCATGAGCGTCCACCTGCCATTAGAAAGGACCGAGCCAAAAGCTGTGTGCTCATGTAGGAGCAGAACCTACCTGCTGCCTGATCTGTGTGTGTGAGCGTGCGTG
This sequence comes from Hemichromis elongatus, assembly GCA_015108515.1. Taxonomy (NCBI): domain Eukaryota; kingdom Metazoa; phylum Chordata; class Actinopteri; order Cichliformes; family Cichlidae; genus Hemichromis; species Hemichromis elongatus. The sequence goes on along the minus strand of VUQR01035051.1, from coordinate 38,346 downwards.
CGTGTGGATGTGCTGACGGACCATGCCACACATGAACTTAACTTATTGGTGAATTCTTGTCAGATTCTTTGCACTGCATAAAGGACGATATGATAAACAAGAGAATGAATGCTATCCTGAGGAGGTCTTTGAAGGGTTGTTTGTCCATTTTTAGCAAAGCTCTGCTTCTTACTTTTCTTTGTGGCTGTGCGCTCATCAGGGGAGGCCATTGTAGCGGCAAAAGCAATTTTCTTTAACGCTTGTACTTGAACAAGTGGACAAAAAAAAACAGATAAATTAAAAAATAAGACAGAAAATAGTGCATAGGGAGATGAAAAGAAAAAAAATATATATTTGAAAGATCGTCTTGCAGGAAGCAGCGGTAACCGTGCTGGTGTTGACCTCTATTATTGTTGTTTCCTGTTTTGAAATGCTCCTCTGTCTTCAAGTGTTTAAGCAAATGAAGCACAATACGATGCACGCAAACTGTTCTGAGAAGTCTGTAAATGTCAGGGAACGAACTCTGCTCTCCCCGCTGCGCGTAACAAATTAAAAAAAGAAAATCTGGACTCGTGGGCTGAGATGACACTAATTTTCTTAAACCACAAGTGCTTTTAATATTAAAAAACAAAATAATCACTCACCACATAATATTGTTGTGCTGTGTAACTACTATTGTTCAAATAATCAACACTGGAAAGGAACGTCACAGAGGGCGTTGAGATGAATATTATGTTGTATATGTGATAATGAAATAAAAAAAATCGTCTCTGCTAAGTGTTGGAAGATCTTTAATGTGACATATTTATCTGCTGGATGCTTGTCAAAGGTAATAAGTAGGAAATCTTTAACTTATTCTAATTTATTCTGTTTGCACCTCAGTTTCAAGACATTTTCTTGTCCAGACAAGAAAATATCTCTAAATAAAAAAATACAAAAAATCACTCTGCCTGCAAAGATGTGGCTTTAAATTTGAAAAAGGTGAAAATAATAAATGAGACAAAAAGTACACACAATGCTTTGAAGCAGCACAGACCCACAAGACCTGCAAATCCTACATTTGCGTGATCGTGGCAGCAGCTCTGTGAAGCTGTACTTCAGCACAGCAGTGCTTTCAGTTAAATGTGAACATGCTGACTCACCTGTATTCACATTTGACGTGGGTGACCTGTCATGTAAATGGACTAGCGCCTTTCGACTCTGTTAAGCATTCAAAGCTCTTTCTACTTGCAGGTCTCATTCCCACCTAATCACAAATAGATTCATTCTTTTATTTATGCTTAAGCGCTTCACACACACTCACACCCTGAAGGATGTATTCAGGCAAACTGTGGACTTTACGAATAGTAGATGAACCTCTGCCACCTGATCCACAGCTGTACAGTAGTCCTGCACATCTACAGAAACACCACCTATGACATTTTAACGTCATGACCTCCACGTTTAGATAAAAGTCACCTTTTCATTCCAATGTTTGGAAAAAAACATCTTATTAAGACACGCCGTCTTCACGGTCTCATCCACGTATGTGATTTGTGAATGCAGGTCAGTGAATAACCAAGCAGTGTAACATGAATTTAAAGTGTAACCCCAATGTTTTCTCAAACGAGTTCCATTTGAAACCGTTACTGGAGTGGTTTTAAGAAGGCGTTGAGTAAAAGAGGCGTTAATAATGAAAACCTTGGTGTTTGTACACTAAATAAAATATCAGTAGTCTAATTGCTCGCTCCCTAATGGCAGCAGCTATTAGAAACATTTGTCTGAAATTTAGTGGCTATTTTGCACACACGTATACAAAAAAGTTGAAATACATATGTAACATGAATACAGGGTGTTTCCTGAATATGAAGAAAAAAAAAACAGTGCAGTTGGTCTTGCCGCTTTTATGAACCTTGTAGTCTGACCTTTAACTGTTACTTTCGTTCCATTTTGTTTCCCACCACCATGGATAAGGCCCCACAGCAACTCTCTGCCTGTGTGAGTGCAGCAAAGTGACATTTTGCGGCATCACTGCCATGTTGCCACGCAGGAAGCGTCAGGTCACTCCACACGCTAGGGGCCAGGCTGGGGCAAACACCCAGTCGGAGGGAGACGATGTCCACACCAACCAACAGAGACAAGAAATTTTGCTCATGAATCTCTTGGATATTGATTCTCACTAATACGATGTCATTCTAAATAGAGTACATGTGTAAATATAGTTTCCATGCTGGTTATAGTTATAGTAGTAGTAGTTTCGTGCAGTATTGTCTTGTGGGGGTTGGACTCTGCCGGGGTTGCCCTTTGTCACTGACGCTGTACATAACTTATATGGACAGATTTTCTAAGGACAGGAAAAAGGCAGCATCGAGTTCCCAGTTTGGTAGCCTCTGTATTACTTCTTTGTTTTGTCTGAGCTTGCTAGCTTTAACAAATGCTGATCAGCTCGTGCTGGGAGTGCAAAGTGGCTGACATCAGAATTAGCACTTCCAAAACCGAAGCCTGAAAAGGGTGGAGCTCTCGCTCCAGGTTAGCCAGGAGTTAACTATCCCATGTTGGAGTTCAAACATCTTAAGGTCCCATTCATGAGTGAGGGGAGATTGGAGCAGTACCTGCACTGATGTTGATGCTTTACCAGCTTTTGTGTTGTGAGCTGAACATGCTGAATGCCAAATTAAAAGGGCCCAGTTACAGTGATTCTATTAATATGATTAGATTTCCTTCTGGACATCTCACAGGTGATGTGTATGAGGATATCCTACCAGGAGAAGACCCTGAGGCAGACCCAGGACATGCTGGGAAGATTATGTCTCTTGACTAGCTTGGAAATGCTTCAGTGTCCTCGCAAAAGAGCCAGCGGCATCTGGTTAGTGCTGAGGCTGTGACCGAAACTCAGATGGAAGGCTTGTTAGAATAATACTGTAAAAAGTGAGTAGTTTCTTTTATAATAGAAGGACCATGAGATAACAGGAACTAATTCGATTATAATTTCCATTACGTCAGCGAAAGCACCCCTCAAGGGTCAGTAAAATCAAGTTAAGAGACCAAACCTGCAGGTTAGAGCCGCCTGCAGCCTCAGGCACGGTGTCAGCCTTTGCTGTTGTTTCTTTGATGCTGCACTCAATGTGAAAGACGTCACGTAATAGGCTTTCCAACCTCTTGGCTGAAGGGAGTAAACATATTTAGCAAACAATCATCTTTCTTGTCCTTGCAGCCTCGCCTGGCTCTGTAACATTTCCCAGAGGTGCGATATGACAAAAGGCAAATACTTTATTACTCTGCTTAAGCAAAATTTTAACTACCTTTACTTTATTCATTTTCTGACTATTTGTTTTACTTCCTAGATTTAAACATAAATATCTGTTTTATACTCATTTAAAAAAACAAAACAAAACCTTGTTCCTTTAAATCCTTTTGGTGTAACACTGTGTCCTGGACATACTGTCCCGTTCCTCCTGGGCAATCTCAATGCATTTCCAGGCCAGAAAAAATACAAAATCTCTCCAGAGGATTTTGGTTGTACCTTGGGGTCTCCTCCCCTTTTACGCTGCCCAGAAACCCTCCAAAGGTAGGAGCACAGGAGGCATCTAAACCAGATGCCCGAATCACCTCATGCTGCTTCTTATATTCCAAAAAAGAGGATCTACTCTACTTCAGGATCCCTCTAGATGTCACAACTCCTATCTCCTCTGTCTGTGAGGCTGAACCCAGACCAGTTCAGCTGCCTGTATTCTTGACCTCATTCTTTCAGGCATTACCTGGATCTCATGACTACAGATTGGAATGTAGATGGTAAATCAAAAGCTTCATCTGGTCCAACTCCTGCACAATTGTTGATGCCAGTCCTCAGGTTCAACTCCCATAACTTTTAAAATGAAATCCCAAGATACTTGAACTCGAAACAAGTATTTATATAACGTATTACAATGGAGACATGCTTATGCAGTGTTTTTATGTAAGACCATTATCAGGTGAAGATTTTAATTTGTGTAATGCTTTGGCTTACATCCAAATAGCTGCAAAACAGATGAGATTCTCTGATATTTTGCTAAAAAAAAAGAAAAGAAATACAAACCCCCTCTTTTTGCCACTAGACAAAATAGAAAAAGTCAGGAGATCAGTAAAGTCAGCATGCTTTATCCTCTGGGAAACTACGCTGCTAACCTGGCTAAAGATTCCTGACTCGAGTGAAAATATCAGCTACGCAAGCAAGCATCTGTTCTGCACTCGAGTCTGAATGGAAAAAGGGCGAAAAGCAGCATTTTCCTCTCCCATCATCTGTGATGGGAGAACAAGAGTGGCCTGCTTAAATGTGTATCCCACTGCATGCACTGGTTTTTGATGAAACAGCACATTCAATAAAACAGCATCCCAGTCTGTTTACGAGAAGCTCATGCTTTACAAACCTGTAGCTCATGCATGAAATGTGCAGGATCACCTACAGAGTGACAGAAATGATTCATTTATGTCTTCTTCTCCAAGGAGAAAAGTCTCTTTTAGCCTGTTGTTCTAGTGACGGCTGAGCTAGTAGGCACTCGCCCTGTTGCATGCAAGATAAAAAGTAACTTTCTCAATTATGTTTAGGGGTTCTTGCGTCAGCATGATTGAATTACAGCTCTTGGGTAAGAGGATGATTACAATTAGACAAGTGGTTCTCAGTCCTCAGTATTCAGAGCCCTGCTGTTTCCAATCTAACCGCGTAATCAAAAGGCATTTATCAATTGAAAGTGTTACACTGAGGTAAAAACGAACTCTACCAACAGCCTTTAAGTTTCGAGATAGCTTGCATTACACAAAGCCCTTGTGGGGGTAAATTAGCTACATATAAACGAAGTCACATGAGAAATGTTTTTTATGCAGTTATGAAAACTGTGACATGTAAAATCCATTATGGCTTCATGGGAAAGTTTTTCCGTACACTTTCGAGCGAGAGGGGAAACTGGTCGGGTGAATTGCTTCTCCTGCTTTATTATTATATGCACCATTATCTTGATACAAACACACTCTGCAGGGGGTCCATTTTTCATTTTAATTCTGCTATAAAGTAGCACTGATCACTGACCACCGAGGCTCAACCCTTTTGCATCTTTAATGCCCTTCCTGCCCGTACAGTGTCAGTAGCTATAAAACTGCCCCCTAATGCTCCGAGGGTGGGATGTGGCCGACAGCGCTGCTCTGTTATAAGTTCAGTTTTACTCAAATCTCTGCTTTTAAGACCACAAGGCTGGCAACAAGCACCAGCTACCCAATATAAGGCAACGCAATAACAACACCAGGGTAATGGCTGTCGTGTCAGCGGGATTAATTAAAAATGCAGGAGACATTTAAACAGTGTGCAAAATTGAGCAGATTAAAAATATATGTGCCCCATGTCCACGAGCAGTAAGGCTGCATCTTTGCATCTCCGGCTCTGAGTAACAATGAAGGCGACGACTTTGTAAAAGCACACAGACATGCAATGCAATATGCGCAGGAGCAGGTTTACAGTACACACTGTGTACAGACTCACAAAGGCATCAGTAATAAATGGTTAATTGGTAGTTAATTAAATTTTAGGTAAGTCAATGAAATTGTACACACTTGGTTTGTAAAGAGAATCCAAATAATGTTCACAGATGCACTAGTGAGTAACTGATTTTTATTGTAGTCATTTAAAGAGCATATAAATTAACCTGTTAAGCTATTTACTTTTGTTTTTGCTGGTTGTTTATCAGAACTTTGACAAGCTGTCTGCTTAGATTTAGATACCAGAAATATCATTGTAACCCAAAGCAAAGAGAAGAGATTTCTGTTTGGACATATAACGAGGGAGACCTGCCAGGGACGGTTGCCAAATGACAGCTTGTGCAGGAAGACGGATCGTCTCGCTGGTAAATAATATAAGGCTTTATTGCAAAACAACAATAACCTTTCTTAATTATTAATGTATAACAAGTTGTGCGCTAGTGTCACCAGAATGGAAATGTTCTTTGCTCTCATCAGCTATGCTATCATGGATATTAAAAAAAACTCACTGACCACTTCATTAGGTATACCTGTTCAGCTTTTCATTATGAAAATATGCAAATATCAAATCAGCGAATCACATGGTGGCAAATTATACAAACGTCATGTAGACTTAGATCGTGAAAATTACGAGCTGGTCTGACTGTTTCAGATCTACTGTGGTTTCCTAAACAACCATTTCTAGGATTTAGAGAGAATGGTTTGCAAAAGCAAAACTGGCACTTCTCTGTATGAAAATGTCATCTTGTCAGAAGTCAGAGGATGGCCAGACTCCTTCGAGCTGCAACAGAAATTCAAATAACCACTTGTTACAATCAAGATATGCAGAAGAGCATCTGTGAACACGCAACGCATTGAACCAAATGGGTAACAGCAGCAGAAGACCGCACTCGATGGCACTCCTGTCAGCTAAGAACTGAGGGTACAGTTCAATAGGCTCACCAAAATTGGAAAACAGAAGATTGGGCAAACAATCTTGGTCTCATTCAAATAAAAATTTGATGTAAAGCACATTAAAGCAGGGCCCCATCCTGCCTTGCATCTGTGGTTTGAGGCAGTTGTGGTGGTATGAGGGATGTTTGCTTGGCACACTTTGGGCCCCTTAAAATCAACTGAGCATCATCTGAACACCACATCCTACGTGAGTAATATGCCCACCATCTCTATACATTCATGACTGCAGATTGGTAGCAGCCATCAGAAGATGGGTACCTGTGCAATGATCTCATGTCAGTATGGAACAAAATCTATGAGGAATGTTTTCAGCACCTTATTGAATCTATGGCATGAAGAATAAAGACAGTGCTGCAGGCAAAAGAGGGTCCAGCCTTATTTCCAGTGAGTACGGTAGTGCTAATCACTGTAATGTTCACTGTTAATTATAAAATAATTATTTACTACTGTTTAAATAACTATGCTATAAAGGCTCCTTAAATTTATAGTTATAAAAATTCATTGATGGTTATAGAGTGTGCTGTTTTGGAGACAGTGCTTCCCATTTGTGACCCAGCTTTAAGGAGACAGTGTTTGTGCTGCAGCCAATGGGGTCGGACCAAAATACTGTTTAAATGCTCTTGGAGCCTTCGGGCCAAGAGGTTAATGAGGATCACAGAGGAAAAGTGCAAAAGTAGACAGGACCATCACGGACAAGTGCGCTCGTTATTCACAGCAGCTTGACTGACATGGGTGCGCATGTAATGTGCACATGAACACCTGAATTACTAAAGCAGGTGAATTAAAGTCCATCCTTTCATGGAAGCATGACTGGGTACGCTACATTTACATTACAGATCGCTGTCTTTTTACTTAGGAAACAACACCTGTGTCAGAGGTTAATTTTAGTGTACTGGCTCATCTGAACATTTGAACAAAAGCTTGAGTAAATCTTCTTAATATTATTTTTCTTGTGAAAATCACCTAATATCGGAGAACGTTAACCTAAGTTGCGGTGGTTCTGCTGTTGTTTCTTTCATGACAGCGCTTGTGAACAGAACAATCTCACGCGACCACACGATCTCATGCCACTTTAGAAAATATAAATAAATAAAAAACAACACTACAAAAAGCAGGAACGATCTCTGCGCTTATGCCGAATTTGGCTGGGGGGTAAGTTATTGCCCTCAGGTGTTGGAAGCAAATGGAAGTCAGCTTGTACATGTTTGCACACATGCACACAGATGTGCAGTTTCACAAACAAATAAGCACACAGAAATATTCCAGATGGTCAGGCAGATTGTTTCATGCTAATTTCCCCTGTGAAATAGGAATATCTTTTACAGCGGGATACCCTGAACTAGAGTGATGCATTAAGACTCAACAACTGGATGCATTCCTAAAGCAACCTACTTTTAACACAAACACCTACTCACCCATGCATCCATAATTTACTGTTAAAGAGGCTTGAACACAGAACTGCATGCTACTACATATCATTTAATTCCTCTACCATGGTAATCTCAGCACCTGCTCGTCCAGTTCTTATTCAAAAGTCGAGATTTTTCGAATGATGCGAATTTTCAGCCTAAGGTTTTGCATTTTTATTTAAATGTTGTGCATTTCGATGCCTTCTTGTATGTTGGGCCACTATTTGGGCCTTGCTGTACAATCACTCTCTGCCAAACACCATGAATGTTTCTGTCACTAATCATGCCTCAAAATTTTATCCATCTCCACGCAGGGAGAACCAGGGCCTTTATGATTGGACAGTGGCCCACTTGCCAGAAGGATAAAGTCCAACAATAACATTTCGGTAATGTTTTTAACCAGAAATTGCATTTTGAATCCTACAAGCTTATTTAGTTTGTTCCTTTCAATATATATATATATATATATATATATATATATAGAGAGAGAGAGAGAGAGAGAGAGAGAGAGAGAGATAGATATATAGATATATAGTTTTTTTTTTCACATGCTGCTTCCACATCTTAGTTTAGTTTTCCTAAATAAATAATGTCACAGAGTAACATGTCCTGTTGTGTAATTCATCTAAGGTTGTATTTGAATCATTTTAAGACCCAAGCATTATTAAATCCTTTGTCATGTCAGGTGCTGTGCGGCAGGCAGGATGGAGGACCCAAATGCAGGACTCAGAAATGGAAAGTTAAACTTAAAGCGCAGCCTTTATTGCTGGAAAAACTCTTCATTAATACAAGGAAACAAAACAAGAAACTCAAAGCGCTAAGCACTACCTGGGAAGCTGGGGAAACTAGAAAACGAAACTACGAACATGGAACGGGAAACCTATCATAATACAAAGGTGACGACACAACACAGAGCAAGGAGAACACAGGGCTTAAACACACACTGGAGCAATCAGGGAATGGAAGACAGGAGGGAAACACAGCTGGGAGAAATCAAACTAACCAGAGAAGGGAAAGCTAAACCAAGCACACGGCACACAGGACAGGGACCATCAAAATAAAACAGGAAGCAGACAGAAGGCACAGACTAGACACTGAACAGAGGGGACACGGGATCTAAACCTAAGAATGAACCTCTTAACCAGAATTAAACTGAAACATAGGACAATAATAATCACAACAGCACAACTAGAGAATCACAACATAAACCACAACACTGAATAATAACAAAACACAAGAAACTGAATGACCCAGAATCGTTACATACTTAGAATATAAAGAGGGTGCACTTTCTCTCTTTTTTTACCATCACTGTATACAATCAGCCACTAACCTACGAAAATGTGCAAAAATCTAATATTTCAACTCTTGTTACCTAATTTTTAAATGTTTTATTCAGTCTTGCACAGCAAACGGTGATTATTTCTTTCATTACCTTTTAGTTAACTCCAGAATTAGTATTAATAACACAGCCAAAATTGTATTAATTAAGGACTTGCATGCTTGGCCCCTGTTCTTCCTGCTTTGTTCCATGCACACATGTACAGTATGTTGGCAGATGTGCGCTGGTTTTTAAGCGAAATGTAAATTTGATCAGAAAATGTACTATTAAGTTGGGAGAAGGTATTTATGCTCCTTTCAAAATGAATTTTAATAGTGGGTCTAAATTTAATTTGCAGACAGTTTTATGCTCCACACACTGCTATGTCCTCATGCAGCCTCACAGAGATGGAAGCATGAATCTATTCTTAATATCTCATAAAGTCTTTAAAAAGGCTAAAGGCTTGAATTAAAACAAATTAATTAATTAATTAAGATTAAAAAAAAAAAACTTAAACTGTACAGAAGCCTCGTTTACATTTTCAGTTAGTTCGGTTCAGTTTACTGCTGACGCTATACTGGAAAATCTACTTTTTGTCACCTGGCAGTCGATAAAGGGGATTAGCTTTTCTAAGTGCCACTGACCCTTTGTCTGTCCATTAAACTGACAAGACACTAAGGCTGCAGTTATTCAGCCAGCTGTACACACAATAGAGGTAAACAGTGTTGCATTGTGTGAGCCTCTCCCGTGTGCCGTGCTGTAACCCCAGGTCCCACACAGGGAAACTGAGCTGAATGTACGCTCGGCTGCAGCTCTGCACTGAAAAATCAGCTGACTGGAGGAAAGCAGCGTCCTGGCACGCTGGCGTCTGGCACCACACATCTGGCATTTAAAAGGCCTCAGAGCAAACAAGCTGACATTATTGTTTCACACAGGCTCCTTTTCTATTTTCAGCCACCTGGTTTTTGATATCTGTTGTTGTCATAGCGATGAATGTCAAGTAACTCTGTATTTTTATTCATTCCGCAACAAACTAAAAGTCACAAATTCAAAACGCAATACAGATGTTGACATAAATATTCTTTTCTCGGGCCATTTATTATTAATAGAATATAAATTCAATTCAAGAATGCAGTGCTGAAAATAATGCGGATGTGGATATGCATTTCAGTCCTGTGAAGTTCATGTTATTACAGACTTTTGAGCCCTAAAAAACACCTATTATTAAGAAAACATAGGAAGGTACAATCACCACCACTTTGACCTTTAAGCAAACATCTATACGGGCTTGTTATATTGTGTAGCCGTTCAAGCAGACTCATGTCCTTGAGGCATAATTGTTTCCAGCTCAAAAAGTTGAGTGTGGCTGCAGGAGCTGAATGGGTTTTTTGTTATATCGCTGACCTTTAAACTCGCATGCCTATTTTCACGTTGATTACATTTTTCATCGGGCATGAGCTCTGGTTTGTTGTTACATCGATTATAGTTGCCACTGTTAAGACCACCAACGCATCCTGATTAACTGTGAGCTAGTGGTACAAGTATAAATCTGCTATATTAGGGTGCTATGCTTTTCATACAGATTACGTTTATCTTTTTATAAGGGGAATTCATTATTGAGTAAATTCCTCAACAGTTTATGCAGCCATTCATATTTCTAGAATTAAAGCTAAAAATTTGCTTTTGAATTTCATCCTGAATTTTTAAGTCTAATTTGGTGGCCTACAGCTGAAATTATGTAAACTACATCAGTGTACCTGTATTTAATTTCATTCACCTTTCTTTTACTTCGTATCTATTATGTTTACTACTTCTCTTGGAATTTCTCTCAAATCCCAGCAAGCCCTAGATTTATTACTAATATTTTTAAAGCACAAGCATAAATAACTTGTGTTCCTTGTTAAAGCGTAAACATACTAGTCCATAGGATGTACCACCAGAGGGGATTTTAAATCGAGCAATTAAGATGTGTTAAAAGTCCGGACCTTCAACTTTAATTCGAGGGCTTTAAAAGTGTAGCATTGACCGTGTTACATTACAGTCCCTGTTTTCAGAGGCTCAAAACTAATGGACAAACTAGTTACCTGAATATCAAAACTGTTTTTAATAATGGGATGAATGTTTTCTGAGCTCTGCCAGGCCTTTACAGCAGCTACCTTCAGTTGTTGCTTGCTTGTGGGCCTTTCTGCCTTCAGTTTTGTATTTAATTACTGAAAAGCTTTCTTTTGGGTTTCTTTTGCAGCATCATTAGACTTTTGCTCTGTAAAGTGCAGGCTGATCAGTTTTGCAGCATTTCACTGAATCTGAGCAGAGAGTAGAGCCCTGCTGAGTTGGTTGGTGTATTAATTTTTTTTTAAGAATGTACCAGATTATTGGTTTGGCCCTCCTGAAGTTTTTGCTTCTCTGTGGTGGAGTTACGTCGTCTTTTCAGCCCAGTTATGCCCTCCATACAGGGGTGCCCTCTGCATTTTTCACAGATAAAATTTAACCCAATAAACATACCCAGTATGATGCGACATGCCTGCGTTTTTCACTGTCTGAGCTGCATCATAGCAAGAGACGCTATGCTAGCGACCGTAGCTTGAACGAACCATTGTGAAAGGGAGGGGTGTCTCATAAACAGTACATTATTATAATACATTATTTGTTAAATTAAATATATGG
>VUQR01035051.1:0-11437 GCA_015108515.1 Hemichromis elongatus | reverse complement strand
TAAAGTAATGAGGATTTAATTGCTCTGTCTCCTATCACGACAATTTGTCCAGTGGCTCCCTTTGACTGTACTTACCCGTACGCATGATGACATGAGTCACTTCTGGTGTTACCTGGGAAACCACACGGGCACCGACTCTCTTGGCGAACTTTTTCACCATAATCTGTTGGCAACAGCATCAAATCAGTTTATTTGTTCTAAAACTGACTCAGTTTAAAAAACAAACACACCGACTGACTAACTGAAAAGTCACCTGCTCATTTGGGCCCAATCCGGATGACACAAGCACCAGCTTAGCTTTGCATGCGTCTTTCGGAGGGCTGTTATTTTCTTTGTCTTCTTGCCCATCGGACAGTGGACTGCTGTCCTTCTGAGTCTTAGCTGCTGAAGTTGAAGGAGGTGTTTTGGAAACTCCGGTGCCTTTGACACTCTGCGCTTTTTCCGTAGACTTCTGTGCTGCTGGAGAGAGAAAAAAAAAAAAACACAGGACGCACATTCACCTGACCTGAAACGTTCCTCTTTCACGATATAAAACACATTTTTGGTTATCCTTAATCGGAGATTAAGCTTATCGACCACAGTCAGGCTAAATCAAACTGACTCAAAAAAAGTGCAGCGATGTCAAATCGCTCCTTTACACTCAAGTGGTATTTAATGATAATTTAATGAAGCTATCTGAAAAAAAACTTGTTTCTACAATTCACTTCACATCGATCCAAAACTACAAGCAGCTTTACCCATCGGGGTGACACCTTCAGGCTCTGACGGGTTGGGTTTGTGGACACCTTCGCGATCAGATGGTTCTGGGTTTGGTTGCAATTCTGGAACATCTTTCCTGCAAAACAGACGTGTCTATAAGCTTGGAGTGTATTAGTTTTAAGTTTACATTGCCTGGATTTTTGACCAACATATACAGTACTGTGGCTTTAGAGCCAGAATTCATTTTAATTTTTTAAGACCTTTTTAAAGGTCTTTGAACATTTTTCTTTGGACCCTGGTTGCTTTTTGCCCCCCCATTCATTTTACATTTAGTTTTCAGAAAAATATGTGTGTATATATGTGTGTGTGTGTGTGTGTGTACCCACGTGACACTGAGCTTTGAATCGCTGAACCTAAAAAAGGCACCTAAGTCAAGGGATGAATTTGTACAGTTTTCCCCCATAATACTGCATTTCCATGTGTGTTTGCATATGTTTCAATAAATCACTGCACTTTTTCACATTTCATATAATATAATACACATAATCCATACATACATATAAAGAAAACTGAAGCACCTCAAGACTTCTGCACAATACTGCAAATCCCGATTGATGTTTTAATGTTCAGGAATTAGAACCACATGACTTGGGTGCCTGTCCACACACCGCAGTTCTCATTTCTAGCAGCACTTTAAGTTTGCAGAGCAGGGCTGGGACCAAATATCAATATTTTCCTCATGTGATGAGACTATGATGGCAGCAAATATTAGTATTTTTATTAAAGCATGCAGGCGCACTAAATGGATATCCAAGCCAGTTTAAGTGACCGGAGTCACTATTCATGTCTCCTGATGGTGAATCTTACCAAATGAATCAGGATGACATGAAGTAAAGTTAAAAAACACGCAGTTAGGAAATAAATAAATAAATAAATAAAAGAGCTAATGGGAGGGAAATGGTGAGAAGCGGGGCAGAGCTAAATAACAGAACTGACATATCATTAAAACCGAACTCTTCTCCTTCAGTAACACAGATATTGTGATATTTCACAGATGACTGCCTTGCAATGTATTGAGTAGAGCAGTATCACTATATCATGGATGTATTATAATATCATCAGTTACCCCATGAGTCCCAACTCAGCTGCACGCTACAGTGTAAATGTTGATCCAGGACTTCATAAAGAAAGAGAAAAAGTTGATATCAGTGACGCATTCTTATATAATTTTCAGCAGAGCTGCGCTTTTATTCTCCAAAATGAATAAAGTTGGTAACGTTTCCTTCCTTTGTTTTCTTTTGGGTTTATTTCCTCACTCAACGTCTCTGGCAGAGTGCCTGCGTTTAAATTACCTGTACCAGCTCACTGAAAACTTAGACTCCAGTGCCAACTAATCTTTCCAATTTCACTACTGCAGTCCTGAAATATGTGCTTTTTAATTTAGAACCTGTACAACCAAACCCCTCTGTGTTCTCATCCGCCATTTCTCCCACTCTCTCGCCCAAAGGACACCACGTAGAACTCTGGGAGGCGAGAGGTTGCCCGTGTGTGTGTCCGTGTTTGTGTGCGCAATCGGGCGCAAGAGATAAATTACTGTGGCAACGCAAGTTTCCCGCTAAGTGCTCCAAATGACATATAAGATGCAGTCAGTAATGACTTTTTTATTCTCCACAGCATAAGCAGATTCTGGGTTCATTAGTGAGATTATCTGCCTGTCCTCTTGAGATGCATCACACTGTGAGAACCGCCAACACACACGTACACGCGAACACACACACACACTCGCCAACTTTCTCCTTCAGTTACAGACTGAAAGAGACCAATTACATGCTACTTACTCCAGTTATTGTACTGGCTAATATAGATGTATTGAAATATGGCTCCTTTTAAAATCTATAAACAATGTGTAGAACCCTCTAAGGAGAGACTGCAGATCGCTGGGGCGGACGTATTTAATTACACTAATTACTGAAGTCAGGTTTGAGTTCGAAGATTGTCACATGACTCGAGGCCAACATTAAGCGAGATGATTGGTTAATTAGGCTCCTGAGCAAGCAAAGAAAACCTGATGTTAAGCCTCATAATTCCCCCTGGGTCTTTCACAGTGATCTGATTGTTTTATTGTTTTATTTATTTATGCATTTATACTTTTTTACTCCCTCCGCAAAAAGTTACAAGAGCCGCTCAAACATGAAGACACATCAACATGTTGTTTTAAAGTTAAATTATAACGCAAAGGTACTTACACTCAGACAAATGATGGGTATAAAACCAGATCATCTAAAGCCTCGGCTGTTTATAATTACCAGGTGAACACAACGGATTAAGAAAGCAGGAACTCGGGAAAACAAACGGTTAACATGTGGAACTGGTTTCTAATTTTCTAAGAGTCATTTAGCTGTGATATTATCTGCTCCTCTAATCATTTCCTGCATTTCCTGTAAAGACAGACTTAATGTCTTTCAGCTTTCAGGAGGTCATGGTGGACAGGGGTTAAATGCTTTTTATCTGTGGTTTTTGCATCATTGTTACAATCCTTTACTTGCCTGTCTGACGCTTGCCCTGCGTCCTGGTCACGAGGAAGCCGTCTGTGAGCGTCTGGGCCTGCAAACACAATATTTATATTACATGTTATGACTTTCAATGCTTCAAGAGACAAGAAAAAGACTGTTTTGGGCATACTTTAAATGTTTGTGTTCATTCAGTTTCAATTTATCTACAGAACATTTCCTTCACAAATTGTCCAGCATGTCTTGGCCAATAAAAGTCAGAAAAATTGTGAAAAATGCCCATCGCAATCGATGTCTTCATCTTGCCAAACCTCAAATATATTTAGTTTACTACCAGAGGAAACTCATTCAGTTGTCATATGCGTTTGCCTTTTGAGACTCTGGAATTAATCAGTTTAGGATATTTTTCCTTGAAATGCTGTAAACACATAATTATCTACTCATCTTGTTTTATGAACTAATCTTTTCATCTCTGAAATTAAGCAGATTCTTATTATCTTCTTACCCATGTCTCTGGTGCTCGGATGGGTTTGTGGTGGTGGGATTTCCTTTGAAGGACTGCTCTCTTTTTCCTGAAGCACCTCTGAGACCAGGGCCATCAGCTTCTCCAGCCTCACCAGTTCCTTCTGCATTTCTATCTTTTGCTAAAAAAAGAAAAAATGAGGAGGATAAAGCTTATCAGCTCATAATTACAACTAAGTGACGCACAGAGGGGTAATAAGAAAACAGTAATCTGCAATGCAGCATTTCACTGTGTGAAATAAAGGGACACATGCTGGTGGCGTATTTGCACTGATGTATGAAAACAAGTGACAACTGTCAGTCAGTGACGAGGGATCCACGCGCAGTCATTCGCATCAATTAAAGGGAATTGGTGGCTTTTGAGCCGGTGAGCATCTATTGATGACTGTAAAATGTTTTCATGAAGGAGCACAAAAAGCAACGGAGAAAGCAGGTGCTGAACGCTTTTACAACCAGGGCCCGTTTCTAAGAGCGCGCGCTTTGCTTCGCTACGCCGTGTTTTTGTTATTTTCATTTCCTCCTGTGAGTTTACGCAGCAAGTGCACTGATTATGTAAAAAAAGACGCACCACTAAAAAACAGCAAAGCTCTGTATTATATGATGTACATTATCCTGGGCACCCCCCCCCCCCTCTAAACCCCAGGGCGTCAAACTTGAACTCCCCAGTCAAACCCAGGCGACAGATAAAAGTGAGAGCGCTGGAAGATGGATGGGGCAGAAAACAAGAATCATCTTCTAGGCGGCATTTCCTCTAACGTAAATGAAATGCAATTTAGAAAGCTGCTGAGGGGGACATTTTTCACTGAGCGAGGTAGTCTGTCATCCAGGCGGCTGACAGTTCGGTGCGGGGAAAATGTGGTGGCTGCCCTCTATGGGACGTAACGTGACGGTGCATCGCTGAAAACACAACGAAGCCAGGTAAATGCTGAACAAGCAGAAGAGATTAGACTTTGACAAGAATCACAAGTTTCACATCTTTTTTTTGTTTGTTTGTTTGTTTGTTTGTTGTTGTTTTTTATATTCTGAGCCTGCTCGCATACCTGTGTAACAAGGACTTCGCTTGAAAACTGTGACGATTCTATGGAAACACTGGTGTCATTTACTGGAACGTCACCTGCAGGGAGAGAATGGGAGTTCTTTCATATCTTATAATGGAACGATGTTTAAATTCTTGAAGCAGGAAACCACACAGCAAGCACACACACATGCACAAAAATAAAAACCTAAAAAAAAAACGATTTTAGTCAAAGAGAATCATCTTACATTCTTCCGGCGTGCCAAACAAGTCCACAGATGCTTGACTGGAATCAACGCAGTCGGGGCTGGAGCATGCAGGTTGTAACCGATCTGCTGCATCAGCTGTACCCTCACATCTGTCATCCTCACCGGAGTCGCTCCGATTCTGATTCCGAGTAGAGGGATGAGCTGATGTTCCAAAGATTTGTGTCAGAGTGGGTAATTCTTCTTTGGATCCACTGCTATCGGACTCGGATGAAGGCTGCAGTCTCTGAGCCTTTCTCTTCCTCTTCAGCTTGCTGTTGATGGAGGAGTTGATGCTGACCTCTTCAATGTCATTGCTGCTGATCTCTGCTTTGTGGACAGTTTGGACCGATGAAGCTATAAGGTCATCGGGGGTCAAAGAAGACTCTGGAACTGCCCTATGTTCAGCTGTGTTTACTGAGGAATACTTTAAAGTGGCAAGTGCATCGTCTTTTACCCCCTTCACTTCCTCACTGTCATCCCGACTCTCTGTGTTTTGAGAGGCTTCCTTCAGCTCCTCACGTTCAACCGCTGTGAAGCGGAGACCAGAATCTACAATCTGAGGGACCACAGAAAGAGGAGGACTTTCTGCATCACGTTTTGACTCTTTGTTAGGACTGAGTCCGCTGCTAGGACTGCTCCTAAAGCGACCTGAACAGTTTTGTTCATGGATCGAGGCTTCCACTGCTGCTGGTTCCCGTTTCTCAGAAACAGTTATTCCCGGCTGGACCGGTGAGTTGGAAGGAGAGATGAAATCATAAGAGGACTTGCCGGTGTCTCCTGAAGCCTTTTCTGCACATTCAACACCAGAACAACCTTCACGCTTCTCCTCTGGTTCTTTGATGGCGTCTTTTTCTGAACCGCGACTGCTTTTCACGTCTGGACTTCCGAGATAGAAAGATTTCCTTTTAGTCGCTTTGAAGCTCCTGAGAAGTTGCTCCGTGTCAAGCTCACTGTCATTCCTGTCCTCGTCGTTTTCTGTTTCAGTACATTTAGGTTTGCAAATCGAGGCCCGTGACTGAATATTGTTTTGATTTTCACTTTCAAGCGTTGGACATACCACAGACGTATCATCTAGCTGAGCAGAACCTGAGGCAGCATTTAACTCTTTAACATCTTCTGCTAGCCTCGGATTCAATGTTCTCTCAGCAGACTCCATGTTTTCAATCCCTCCTATGTCTTCATCATAAACACATCCATTTCTTTTAGCTGCCTTATTTACATCATCAAGCGCTTCACCATTAGCATGTTCTGGCTGCTTTGCATTGCTGCTGTCTCTTTCAGTGACCTTAGCTTTCTCACTCGCCTGCTTGCGGCCCTCCTGGACTTCCTCAGCAAACAGCTGAAGTCTTCTGCTTCTCCTGGCACTCCTACCGACAGGAGTTACTTGGTCCTCGCTGCTAGGGTAATTCTCAATTCGAACCTGAACTTCTTCTGCTCTCGTTCTTATAACAGGGCTGGTTTCGCCTTTTTGAACTCCAACCAGAACAAGGGGTTTCAGCACTTTGGAGGACTTGCCTTTTTCGGATCTTGTGTTTTTACCTTTCCTTTTGTCCGTTTTCTTTTGCTCACCACCCTCTGATTTTGCCTGAGCTTGTTCTTGTAAGTCACTGTCTACCTGTTGCAGAACATTGCACGTCCTTTTCCTCGTCTTCCTCCTTAGTTGTTGTTCTACATTATCAGGCACAACACACGAAACTTCATCTCCGCCTTTGTTTTGATGACTTTCTGGAAAGTTGTCTAACTTGTCCACGTGCGTGTCTGTGACAATTTCTGTCCTGATTTCCATCTGTTCTGCTGATTTACAAATGCCACTGCCATTTATTTCTTCTGTCATTTGCTGCTCATCCTCCACGTTACTTTCATTAATTTTGAAAGAAGCAAGATCGTTTTCCTCTCTAACACTAGAAGCATCTTCATGCGTCAATATTTCTTTAGTTATTGATGGTTCTGTAAAAACGTTAAGTGGAGGAGAGACGTTCCTGTTCACTCTCCGTCTGTAGACAGCCCCAAACACCTGCTCTTCAAGGGCTTTGGCCCGATCTTCTTTCCTCGGATTCAGTTCACTGTTGCATTGCCTGATATCTATTGTCGAAGTGGAGGAACAGCTGTCAGAGTCATCGGAGTTTTCGTCTGGTTTTTCTAACTCGAGACTTCCTTCAGCTGGAACTTTCATGAGCCACTCTGCAACTTTCTCTAAACTTTTCTTACGTTTATGATCAAGAATCTTGTCGGGCTCCACATCTTTTTTCTGCTTCTTCCTTGAGGACTTCCTTAGGGGTTGATCTTTGTTTTCATCTGGAATAAATGAATAAAGGGAGGCATTCTCCCGGCTCCTTTTGCCTCTCCTCTTAGGAGTCTTCTCCACATCGTCTGACATTTCGACTTGCGCTGGTTCCCGGTTGTCTGTGGGGCTGGACATTTTCTTGTCAGAAGTTGGTGGAGCATCACCGAGCCCGCTATCCAAAGCTTCGTTTTCTGTCGTCAAAGGAGCAGAATCTTCAAGCCCCATGAGTGTTGCAAATCCATTCCGGGCTGTAAAAAATATGGATAAGAAAATAACGTGCATTGACAAGCTTTCATTAAGTCATATTCACTTCACATTGATTTCTTTACTCGACTCTGTCATCTGTAGGGACTTTGCACATTTTTTGTTCCCCACCCAAGAAAAAAAAGTGGTGGAAATGCTGATTTCACGCTGGGCAGCAAATATACTCCTTAGTAGTGTATATTATACCAAAGCACTGGCAGTAATGTGAGTAATACGACAGTTGATTTGAGGATTTGAGAAAGATTTCACCTGCAACAGTTGAGGAGTGGGATTCTGGAAGATCACCAAAGTCTGCATTTTCTACAACATCAGTGCCACATGTATCTCCAGATGTCAGAGCACCTGTAGTAGCTTCTGCACCTGTGACACTGGATAGAGGAAAATACGCAACGCTGTATCTGAGCAGACTGAGTCAAAAATGAGCGTTACTATGAAAAACAAATCTTAATGGTTCCTACCCTGCATATCGCCCTTGCTGGGATGTTCCAGTGAAGTCTGAAAATGTATAGATGTATTGTTAACAGGTGACGTAACGCAAACCAATTCTATTACATCATCTTATAAAGTCTGTGATACAGCCTTACAGTTTGTGCCAGTGTCATGCTCATATGCTTGGATCATATCCTGCAAACCAGTTACAAGTTTCTGAAAGCCGGGGCTCTCCTGTAAGCTCCTGTAAGCAGAAACACGTATGAAAACAATTATAACCAGCTTTCACAGATTATAATTCATGTTAAGCCATCTTCATATATGTTATGTCCAACCTTTTGGTGACTGTGCTTTTACACACAGGACAGTTGGCTTTGTTTTGTTTTGATTTGTCCAAAAGTTTCATCATGCAAAATCTGGTTGAAAAAGAGAGCTAACGTCATAAGCACGAAGCCTGTGAATATTTAACAGAAGGTTCTCAGTTTCAAAGACACTTACTTGCAGAATTGATGGTCACACTTGGTAGATACTGGAGCAGTCATTAAATCCAAGCTATAGGCAAAAGAACACCTAAGTGAAATAACAATCTAAATCTAAATACTACAAAAGAAGAAGGCTTTTATATTATTAACACAGACTCTTGTTCTAAATAATGCTCACCAAATGGGACACTGCAGAGTCTCCCAAAGCGATGAAATACCTTTCTTGACATCTAAGGCTTTGGGGGTTTTCATGGTGATTCTTAAAGACTAAGAAAGAAAAATCTGTGTGTGCTTTACTGTGATCAGCATCTATAACACATTAATATCAAAGTCAGTGTCAGTTGCATTTATCCCTGTGTCAGAGTGGCATGCTCATGCAGGGTGTACCCTGCCTCTCGCGCTATGACAGCTAGGCCCCAGCCTCCCCTTCGAATGGATGGATGATACATTTCATCACATGTAAATCAATGTGCTTACCATAAAAGTTACCAAAAATATAAATTAACACACACACACAAAATTATTAACTACAGGTCTGTGAAAATATAAAGATTTTGACCTAAGTTGTAAATGACACGACATCAGCAGGAAGCTTGTTCCAAGAACAGGACAACAGTAACTAAATGCACCCTCACCACACTTGGATCTAATTCTGGGAACAGTTAAAAGATATGCACCTGTTTACCTGAGGGTTACAGAAAATGAGCAAGTCAGAGATGTACTGGTAGGTGATTCTGTATTGAATAGGGAGCAAATGAAGCGGCTTCAATACTGGGGTAAAATGTTCAAACTTTCATGCATGAGCAAGGAATGTGTCTGAGTCGTTCTGAATGAGATGAAGTCCAAAAAGATGGTCCTCCTAATCAAGTCTAACGTGCTTGGCATGAATGCATGGCGCCTACCTTTACGACCTATTGTTGACTGAATGTTTAACTATTCGTACTTTGCTCGCTGTACACACAGCATGCACTGCTAGCTTGGCAGATATCTGGACAACAGGATGATAGATTCGGTTATGTTGCCTGAGATGTGATGCTTTATTTGCACTGGGCTCAGTGGAAACCGCACGACTCTTTTTTTTTTTTTTTATTAAATAAAAAAGCTATTATAAAAATGGCATAAGCGCTTCAATAACACACAAAAAGGAGACCTTTTAAGTAGCCTGTCTGCTGAAATTACCACTTCACCTGGTATTTAAGCATCATTACTTCGAAACCAGCCACCAAGCAATAAAGCAGCACTGTGAAATCAGCCAAAAGCACTCGATGTCAACACTTATTACATATATTGGTAACTTTATAAAACACCGTTTAATGTTTGTACACGGAAACGGTCGCTTAAAGTAGTTAAATGTCAACACCAGGCTGGTTAGCTGTCTCTGTTTTGGGGGGCGTAATTTACATAACTAGCCCTGTTCTAAGACTTCTGAGACTTAGACAACCGACGAAAACACCTCGACAGACTAACATCTGATAAGAAGAAACAGATCGTACAAGTAAATAACATGTACATATTCACAAATATTCCTCAAATTACCCTTTTTCTTATAGTTTGGATCTTCCAACAGGAGAATCATCCGCTTCAGTTTTCCCGCAACTACCGTCTTCTTCTGCTTTCATTGAAAATATGTTTTGCATTTAATGTAACGGCGCCCGCTATTGGACTGGAGAGTAAACACACACACACACACAGCCGTGTTTCAGATAAACAGTTTTCCAGACTCCTTTAGTCGCTATGTTGGGACAGTATTCAAGACAAATGAATGTGAGGCTGGTCACTAAGGAAGGAAGGAAGGAAGGCTTTATATCGATTGGCTAGACATAGAGCTGGAAAGGATGTGCAGCAGGTTAAATGATTGAAGATAGAGGTGGACTTGTGCAAAAAGGTGTAGAGAGCATGCTGGAAAGATGGAAGATGTACTTTGAGGAGATGGCAGAAGCCAGGAGTAGTGGAAAAGTATGTGTGTGTGGTGCAGGACATTTGTGAGAACAGCGAAACAGTGATGAAGAGTGACAGATTGATTCAAGATGGGGGATCACATGACATTGTGATCTGTATTGAGAGCAGGGAGCAGGTGGAATAGAGTCTAGAGAGAAGAAGGTATGCTCTGGACAGACGTTGAATGAAAAATATCCGAAGCAGGATGGTGGTACTGACAAAAAAGACAGGAGGCTGAGCTGGAGGAGACGCAGTTGAAGATGCTATGGTTTTCACTAAGAGTGAGTAGGGTGGACAAGATGAGTACATCAGAGGGACAGCTCAGGCTGACCAGTTTGGAGACAAAGTTGGAGAGGCAATGCTGAGATAGCCTGGACAGGTGCAGAGGGGGCATAGTGTAAGTAAGTAAGTAAGTAAAATTTATTTATATAGCACTTTTAAAACAGAGAGCTGTTACAAAGTGCTTCACAAGCAAATCAAACAAAGCAATAGTACAGTATAAATATCGAATAAAAACAACATATTTCACACGTGCATTACCCAAATGCCTGTCTAAACAGATGTGTTTTAAGCTGTTTTTTAAATGAAGCCACAGTGTCGATGGTGCGTAGCGGAGGGGGTAAACTAGTCCACAATGTTGGAGCCAGAGTTTGAAAAGCATGATCCCCCTTTGTTTTCAAACGGGTCCGTGGAATGGATAAAAGACCACTATCAGTGGATCTGAGAGTCCGCTCTGGAGAGTAGGGTTGGAGAAGCTCATTGATATAAGTGGGGGCCTTCCTTGTAGAGACATAAACGTAAGGATGAGGATCTTGAACTTATATCTATACCCAACCGGAAGCCAGTGCAAAGATTTTAGTATAGGGGTGATATGGGAGAATTTTTTACTATGGGTTAACAGCCTTGCTGCAGCATTTTGAACCGCTTGGAGTCGATTTAGTGAAGCCTTGGATGCACAGGAGAAAAGTGCATTACAATAGTCTAGCCGGGAGGAAATAAAGGCGTGGACAAGCATCTCCAATTCGGTTTTGGAGACAATAGTCCTG
>VUQR01035049.1:6695-38889 GCA_015108515.1 Hemichromis elongatus | reverse complement strand
TCCCCACGATGTTATCCAGCCTCTCCGAGATGTTATCCAATTTGCGCTCCTTAGAGCATAGTCTGAGTGTTCACGACAGCTGTGAGCTTCTCCCAGGTGTTTTCAGGTGCGATGTTAAAACTACTCACAGCAGACGTGATCCTCTCCATGATGTCATCCTTGCTTCCTCTAATGAGCTCATTTTGGGAAGCCACGACTCGCTCCACCGTTTTAATCAGCATAGCGGGCAGCATTCTGGCGATTTGAGCAGCCGTCTCCGCTTTTTTTTATTCTTCGATAAACCAGGGCCAAGCCAGCTCCGATCAGCAAGAGCCCCGTTATCATGAATCCGAAAATGTAGATGTCTTCAGTGTCCTCAATGTACAGTCCCGCCAGGCACACGATCCTCCATCGTGTATCCAGCAGGGAACGTCCCTCCAGGACACTCGGGCTCTCCCGAACCCAGGCTTCTCTTCGAGAGAGGGTGTCAATTGCATTTAGGGACCAGCTGATCAAATCCATAGTTCTTCTCATAGGATTTTAGGTTTTGAGAACAGACTGTGAGACTCTTCCTGGGTAGAGGAGAGAAGTAGACAAAACTAGACAGAAACATCAGGAAGCCAAGCAGGAAAGATAAGGGACGGGAGAGGGAGAAAGTGCGACCGCCTTCGTCAAGAGCCAAGAGAGTTTGTTATGAGAATATTTATTTATGTTCTTTAAAAATAAATCACTAAAGGACTATTTCATCTAGTTATTCAAGAAGGATGGATGAATTGGGCTGTATAATAGTTTTGAGAGATTGTACAAATCACACAGATTTGAAACTGTTTGAGGCAGAAAACAATTAATCCCAGTAAAAATCTAAAAAAATAAAAATAAGCCAGGTTTCAGATAATATAAGAATATCAGAATCAGTTGAGTTCACCCAAAGTTATATTAAATCTAGTTTAGGAAGAAGACTTCTGACATTTGAATGAATAAATAATACCTTTAACATCACAAGGAGTACTCAAACATTTGTAATCTGGACCAGGATTTGGTTGTGCATTTCCAGATAAAAGTAGGAAAAGAGCATTGAAGCATTTTCTTTTCACAGATTTTTGTAGTATTTCTGACTGATTTCTCCTAGGACCCAGTCTCTTTGGGAGGTGAGAGTTTAAGGAAATAAACCAGTCATATGGAATAAAAAAAATCTGTAAAATCAGATGAAATCAGATCTTCCCTGCTGATCAGTTCATTTAAGTTCAGTTTAATTCAATGCTTTGTTGTCCTGCAGGGGGAAATGAGCTTAGCAGCAAAGGCAACAAACCCACAAAGTTAGAAAACACAATAAACACCTGCTGCAGGTCGTCATAAGAGCAGCATTCAAATCAGTTTGAAGAGCTTCTAAAAGATTTACAATCCCACTTTTGCCCTTTGACAGGACTAGAAATATTTTTTTGAGTATTTATGGAAAAAGAATATTGAATATATCTTATTTCTGCACCTCACATGGACAGAGAGCTGTCAATAAAATCAATAAATGAAAAAGTGCTGGTAATAATAACGTGCTGATAGACATGTCGCAGGGGAAAAGTTGCTAAAATTCACTCTAGTGCAGATAGAAAGCTAATTCAGTCCAGGTTTCTGGTCTGGCCCCAGTCACATGATGTTGTGTGACCAGGAAATTGGTTTGGGTGGATAAATTAAACTAAATCATACCAGATTAAGCCTAAAACCTTGTTCTATTTTCTCTCTTTTGTTGAATTCATTTGAAGTAAAATCTGTCTTTTCTCTGGGTGTTTGAGGAAGGGCAGGTGAAGATGTCCTGTCCACTGTCATGCACCTAGAGGAACCCAGGACCCAATGGTGGACCTGAAAACTCTCAAATTCTATGGTAAATGGCAGTGAGGCTCTATGGTGTTGGGCAGTGTACACAGGGCCAGTATGGGGCATGGGGCCCTCAGGCCACTCTCATGAAATCTGTTTCTCATTGTTTCGACACACCAGTTGCCTGCCGGAGGCTATTTTGTTGGACTACCCATGCAACATTAACAAGGTCCAGATATACACAAAAGTTTAAAACATTTTATATCCATAAATTATTTTACTTCTTTCAGCAGAAATGATAACATAACAATATTAAACACAATTAAAAGAAATTGTAATCAATAGCAAAATTGATTCTTTTCACCTGGACGTCCAGATGAACATTGGACATGGCATGAGAGTGGCGGTTTCAAGCCTGCAACCACATTTTGAAAACCTCTGCATTCAAAAACAGGCTCACTGCAGCCACTAAGAGTGGAAAGCATTAAGCTCTCACTTAAGTATATAGTTTTCTTGTCTGTTCACGGGATTCTGGATTTATTTTTAGTTATAAGACTAAACTTTATTTTTGCATTTCAGCCAATGTTCACATTCTGTTTAACTTGTTGCTTTTTTGAAAAGTGGTGCCGACTTTATCTAAATAAAGTTGCAGGTAGGTTTTTCTGTCATTGTTGTTGTTTTTTTTTTCTGAAGGTTAGATGGTCCAATTTCACAGCCGCACACTTCCGGCCTACCCAGCCTTCGGAGGACCCACCTCTTCAGCCAATATGCAAAAGTCATGTAAGTAGTCTGCCACACTCCACTTACCTTGACGCAGGGAAAACAATCTTTACTTAATAGAATTTGAGTCCGAGACAGGAGGATCCAGCGATGGCCTCCAGGGATGGCAGAAGGCAGCAATATTAATTGTTCTCTGTGTAGTCTTCCTGTTCTCAGCTTTGGCCCCTGCATGTTAGGCATCCAGGCAGTAGGACGGCATGCTCTCCACTGAAGAGTGGTAGAAAACCAGCAGCTGAATGTGGTTGAGGTAATTCTTCCTCAGGACACAGAGGAAGTGCAGCCGCTGATGAGCTCAGGGTGAGTGTGTAGTGGGTCCAGGTGAGAGCGACTGAGATGTGGGAACCCAGAAACCTGAAGGTGGAGACAGATTCAACCTGTTCTCCATTTATAACAAGAGGAGAGTGGACCTGTCTGTGCCTCCTGAAGTCTATAATGAGTTCTTGAGAATATCACAGCGTGACCAAAGATAAACAAGGTCCTGTTTCTTGAAATCTTTACACATTTTCATTCATTTGCACTTACACTCAGAGCTTATATGAATGGGGGTACATGGGTGAGTTTTAGAACGTGCTTTGAGTGCTCGGGTAGAGTAGAAAAGCACTAATTAAGAACCAGACTTTACCTTTACTTTACTTTACCTGAGCTCAACATCTCAGGATCAGAATAATCTTTAAATAAAGACAAACACGAATTTTGACTCCAGCTCACTGATAAAAAGTACAAAAAAAACAAAACAAAAAAAAAAACAAGTTACAGAAAGTCTTAAGATACTTGTAAATGTAACACTGTGTAGTTCAAAACATTTTTATCCTCATCAATACATTTAGTAAGCCCTTGGAAAACTTGTCTGGACCAGGGTGTCCTTTTTTACAACTACTTATAAGAGTAGTTGTAAAACAGCTAACTGGTCATCTGAGGAATGGTTTATTTAAAAAGTTTCAGTCAGACCAGTCAGAGCTCATCAACTTTAGTGAAGGTTACAAATGATCTTCTAATGGCCTCTGACAGTGGACTTATCTCCGTGCTTGTCATGCTAGACCTCAGTGCAGCTCTTGCACTGACCACAATATTTTATGACAGAGATTTGAGCATGCTGTAGGTATTAAAGGTTAATAGGCTAATAGACTCCAATTTGTTCGTGTAAATGAAGAGTCCTCTTCATACACTAAGGTCAAATGGACCAATTCTTTTTACATTATACATGCTTCCCTTAGGCAGTATCATCATAAAGACAAAGCTTGCATTTTCACTGCTACCAAGATGATACCAAACTATCTATCCATGAAGCCAGATAACACACACCAATTAGTTAAACTGCAAGAATGTTTTAAAGACACAAAGTCCTGGATGACCTCTAATTTTCTACTTCTAAATTCAGATTAAACTGAGGTTATTGTACTCAGCCCTGAAAATCCTAGAAATATGGTATCTAACCAGATTCTTACTCTGGATGGCATTACCTCAGCCTCCAGTAACACTGTGAGAAACCTTGGAATCATTTTTTGACCAGGACATGTCCTTCAATGCACATATTAAACAAATATGGAGGACTGCTTTCTTCCATTTGTGCAACATCTCTGAAATTAGAAATATCCTGTCTCAGAGTGATGCTGAAAAACTAGTTCATGCATTTATTACTACCAGGCTGGATTAATGTAATTCGTTATTATCAGGAAGTCCTAAAAACTCCCTGAAAAGCCTTCAGTTAATCCAAAATGCTGCAGGAGGAGTACTGACAGGGACTAGAAAGAGCAGATTTCTCCTGTATCGGCTTCCCTTCATTGGCTCCCTGTTAAATCCAGAATTGAAATCAAAATCCTGCTCCTCACTTAAAAAGTGTTAAATAATCAGGCCCCATCTTATCTTAATGAACTTGTAGTACCAATTCACCCTATTAGAGCACTTCGCTCTCGCACTGCAGGCTTACTTGTTGTTCCTAGATTACTTAAAAGTAGAATGGGAGGCAGAGCCTTCTGTTTTCAGGCCCCTCTTCTATGGATCCAACTTCCAGATTGCATTCAGGAGACAGACACCCTTTGTAAGTTTAGGCTTAAAACTTTCCTTTTTGATAAAGCATTTAGTTTGGTTTGGATCAGGTGACCCTAAATCCTCCCTTAGTTATGCTGCAATAGACGTAGGCTGCTGGGGGAATCCCATGATGCACTTCTTCAGTGGTCTTTCTCACTCACTATGTGTTTATACACCTCTATGCATTTAATTATGTGTTGTTAAAAATCTCTGGTGCTTTTCAACACTTGTCTTTTGTCCTGTCTTCCTCCCCAACTAGTCGTGGCAGAAAGCTGACCATCCCTGGTTCTGCTGGAGGTTTCTTCCTGTTAAAAGGGAGTTTTTCCTTTTCACTATCACCAAAACTCTTGCTCATGGAGGTCATATCATCATTGGGGTTTTCTCTGTTTTCTTTCAATTATCGTAAGATCTATACCTTACAATATATAGCACCTTGAGGCAATTGTTGTTGTGATTTAGTGCTATCAAAGTGACATTGAAATACATCTCCAATCTGTTGTCACAAAACATACAGCGTAATGCCATTTCCTGATCCTTTTAGTAATCATCTGTGTTTTTCCTTTAGTTTGTTGCCTATCTGTTTGTTTTGTGGTAGTTGCTAGAAGGCAAAGTAACATAAGCAGACAACACAAAATACAAATACATTCTTGCTTACAGTTCAAACAAGCTCTCTTTTTCTTCAAATAAGCACCTTGTCTAACAATTGCACACGCATTCACATGAATGCATTAATGGAAACTTGGGTTTCACTGTCTTGCCCAAGAATATTTGGACATGCATATTGTAGTAGCTGGACACTTAACCCATCAGTGGTAGATAAGCAGTTCTACCAATAGATAATGCCTATAGAGTACAGCCCACAGCCTCTGGGATACAAGGCAGAGCAGGTCATCTACTGATTGGAAGGTTGGTTATTCAGTGTCTGGCTTCTCCAGTCTACATGCCAAATATCCTTGGGCAAGATACCCCCAAGTTGCTCTTCAATGCATGTATCAGAGTATGAATATGTTTTTCTGGTAGATGGAGTATGGCTGTCTGTGGAGAAAGAGACTATACAGTTTTTAAACCAGAATGAGAAATTGTCCAAGGCCTTTGAGGAGCTTATCTAGAACTCAGCACTGTACTAAATGTCTCTTCTGTCATTTATTATAAGCATAGGCACTTCATAACATGCAACATACATTTCATACATGATAAATGCAGTCTATGCACAAATATAAGTCAGACATATGCAACAAGAACACCCAGCTTATTCTAAATAATATATTGTCCTAAACGAGGACATTATTTGATAAAATTCTATCTCTGCTTTGGAGTTTATCTTTGCATGGATATAGTGTGTGCATTCCTTTCACCACCAGCAGAGGAAACCCTATGCATACACATGCATTAGCACATAATCAAGGATGACTGCTGTTGCAAAGGCTAAATGGCTACAGATTGTTTGAGCATTTATACTTATAGACATTGCATCAGAAACAAGCAAATATAAGTCTGTCAAGTCAGAGTTATTTAAAAAACATATAAAATTTTCACATGTGGCTGATAGCGAAAGTAATAATCAAAGGCCTCCTTATGTTGTATATAATAGGGCTGTCACTGTTAATGCGTTAACTCATCATCACGATAACCCCAATTAAAATTTTTAACTCAATTAACCCATCTGGAGTTTCAAATGGACGAACTTTGGACAAACTGCCCGAAATGCGTTGGCAGAGACATTTCAGGGATTTTGAGTCATTCTGCGCTCCAAATGGGTTAATTGTGTTAATCATGATGATGGATTAATCCGCATAAGTGTTAGCGTGTTAACGTGTTATCATTTATAAGTGATATAAAGGGGCACTCTGGTGATTTGGCTTTTCATCTCCTTACAGTCTGGCAACTTGTAAGGGTTATATTTAAAAAGACTGAAATTGCTACATTTTATCTTTTAAATTTTAGTATTGGTGAAAACCTTAGAAACCTTGGACCCTGCAGGTCCAATGATGCAATTAGTGTTCTACAGACCCTGGTAACCACCCATGTGTTCTCTTGTTGTCTGATATTAGGTATTGACTACTGCTTGAAATGATTAGTAAACTTGTTTAATCAGTTAAGTGCCATTGTCACCGTCTACAAATTAATCATATTAAAGTATGCTAGTTCACCTTTTCTTGTGTGATGACAGCATTGAACTTTTTTAGGTAACTGGGACTGTTGAATTTCTTCAACTTCTACTGTGGATGGTTAAAATAACATTACATCATATGTCAGGATCACATCAGGCGATATACTGTCAACACATAACAGCATACTGAAAGAGGCCAATCTCAAAGATCATGACTAATGTACCATTCTGGTTTAACACAACCTGTTTTATTTTTGTAGTTAGTTTTGTAGGCCATTATTTCATTAGTAATATTAAGGCCTGGGACCAACAAAATTTTGCTAAAAGGTCAAATTATATAAAAGGCTTGTTAAAACCATGACCTGCCAGATTGGTTAGATTTTTTTTACCTATAAAGTCTAGGCCTGTAGTCAAAAATATGATTATTCAGATATCCATTCCCTGAAATTTTATAGCAAAAGTAGGAATTTGGTTGGGTAGAAGGAGGAGAAAGTTTTGGGAGTGACAGCAGCGAGAGAGAGAGAGGGAGAGTGAGTGAGCGAGGGGGGAGAGAGCAATATCAGTAGCGAATTTTGACATATGAGAGATTTGTGTTAGGAGTGCATAGTTTGTGTGTAGTGTTGTCTTCTGTAGTGAATGTGTAGTGTAGTCATTTGTTTTGTTTTGTGTGTCAAAACAATGAAGCCACTACTGAAGGCAGATTGCAGTGTAAATGCTGTCTCCAGCTGGAAAAGAGGAGGAGTGATACACCTCCTGTTGTCTGGCCTGCAGGCTTTAGACCTGCGATGTGTTTCTCTGTCTTGTTGTGGACAGAAAATATTTTATGGAGTGGCAAAAATGGCAACATTTGAATGGCATCTTATTGTGACACCTGACTGTTCTGTAATTTTTGTTGTAGTCATTTTAAATGGTTCTAGAAAAATGCCTGAGAAATTGGCTGAATTTTTAAGTAAACAGTTGTATGTTACTTTGTTACAAATTGGCAAAATTTGTGCATACATTTTCAAAATTTAAGATTTATGTTTGCATTTCAAAGTATGAAAATGATTCCCTAAACATGTTTGTCAGTTTTACTAAAAAAACCAAAAAAAACCAAAAAACATTTTCCTATTATATGTTTTATGTGTGATTTTAGATCAACTGTGTTAATGCAGAACGTCAAAATGAAAAATTAAATGTAAATTCAGACATGTGAGGTTTTGCTAAAAAATCATAGCAAAGAAGGCAAGATAAATAGCTTTTAAAGGTGAAATAAATATAAAGGAAAAATCAAAAGTATTAAAAAACAGCCAATTATACCCTGGACCCCAGAGGGTTAATGATTAGCCTCGTGTAGTAGCTGCATCAGATGTTCTCTAGACTGAAATTTGGTCTGTTTTTAGTGTCCCTTCCTTTGTCGTTGCCCATTGGGGACCTTCACATTAACTTTCACTGAGGAGAAAAGATTTAATGCTCATCCTCCATGTTGCTCTGTTGATGTGTTTATATTGTCCTAAAGACAGCTATGTAGTGCCAGGTAGTGATGCCACCATTATATGGCCCAACTTAAATAACTCTACAAACATTGCTGCTGGTTAGATTTTTTCTGTCTTCATTTATCTCCAAAGTAACAGCAGATCTAAATATTTTAGTTTGTTTAAATAAATAAATAAAAATAAAAAACTCAGTCAGAGAATTGTATATCATCTTTGGATGGAAACTAATGACTTAATGTTCTTCTATTAAAGCTTGCAAATCCTATACTGTAGTCTGTTTTTTTGCTATTCCAGTCTATAATGTTGTAAAGGGAAAAGTGCGGTAAATCAAGTGTTGTGTCCACTTGTAAATACTAATTGTGTTTAATTACACAAACAAGAAGTCAGGCCCAGGGCTCTGGAAGACATCTTTAGGCACACAAGCCAAGATTATTGAATTGATTGTATTGGTGTTACTCCAGCAATGGCTTTTTCAAACAGCAGCTCCCCACGTCCTTCAATCTTTGCTGATGTGTAAATTCCATGTTTATGTCTGAATTTTATACATTTTTCTGTTGTACAGCAGTACATGTAATCTGGAGCATCAACATTTTAGAAAAAATGGAAAGAAAAATGAAGAAAATTGTAATTTTGAAAATTGTAATTTAGTAAAATGAAACACAAAAAACACCACGACCCCCTCACTCTAGTTGGTTGCCACACGTTTATGTGATATGTATATATGTGTTTCAGTTTGTTAGTCATCCAAGAGCTGTTCCTCCCATGTAGAGGTAGGAATCGCACTATATGGGTCCATTATGACCTTGGCACAGCGGATGATCATTGCCATCAGCAGTAAGCAGAGGAATGCGACGCAGGCTAAAGTCAGGCCCTGGTCCACATCCACAAAGGCTGGCTCAGCAGTACCTTCCATCTCCATGGCTGCTGTTCACTGCTGCTGCTGTCCTCAGACATGCCCAGATACCATGCTACCATCCTGAAAACCTGACTGGAAGCACAACAAAGAGATACAATGAGTGTTATAGCATACTATAGATATGTGGAGACTCCTCACACCCAACTCATAATCTGTTCAAACTTCTGCCAGCAGGCAAAAGATACAATAGAATCAGAACAAAGACTACAGTATACCCTGTAGCTTTTGGGGCTACAGGGTATACTGTACAAGTAATCGCCTACAATTAACCTGACAAATACTGCACAATGGATGACATGTGTGCAGTGTATGACATCCTGTGACATTCTGTGCAATAGTCTTTAGTGCAATAAGGTTTGATTTATTATTATTGAATGACTGTGTTCTACCTCGTTTTCTTTTGTAAATACATTTACACTTCCTTCTCTTGACACCGCAGGGACTGCATGTACCGTCATTTTGTTGTACTTGTAACAATTACAATAAAGATATTCCGAGATTTGGACATTTGTGTTTTTTCATAAATTATTATGTACAAGTCAATTTTATTATAGTTTATTATTTTAATTTTAAAAAAGTAAATAAATTAAAAAGAAACAGAAGGGAAAGGACAAGGAAAAAAGAACAAATACATTTAAAAAAGAAAAGAAAAGAAATCAAGTTTGTTTTTATAGCATATTTAAAGGACATGTTGTTCCGTTTCAGAGTTTCAATGGTAAAAGACTAATTACCTGTAGCAGCAAGTCTGGTAGGTTGAACTACTATGAACACCTACTCATCAGCTGATGTAAGTATTCAATGAGGCGTTTTTTATAAGTGAACAAAAGGATTTTAAGGTAAATTCTGGACAGGACCGAAAAGGAGGACATGTATCATTACGTTGTAACCTTGGTTCTCCGAGTGAGATGATCTCGCCACTCTGTTACATATTCCACATATACAAGAGAATGACCCCCCACCCCAGTTAGTCAGGATATGTGGAAATTCTTGAAGACACTACTGCCACACCTGCCAGCTCAACTATAAAACAGCTGTTCAGACATTAAATCGCTCATAGTTTGATTGAAACTTTTATTCCTAGTGTCCTTAAAGGTGGCAAGAGAGTTTCTCACTCAGAGAACCAAGGTTACAGTAAGTAACAACAAGCTCTCTATCATACTATCTCTATCAGACTGTCTGTCCACTCATTTACATATTCCACATATAAAACACACCATGGGGAGACGGTGTGGTCCGATAAGCACATTCACATGCCCACCAGGTCAGCTGTCAGAAATGAAGTCTAAGCCTGAGAAGCAGAGGAGCTGTCAGTCTTAAAGACACAAGACTACCACAAAGGGATCCTGCAAGCTCCAAGTACCACACTGTAATAGAGTAACCTCTCTGTTGACCTGCAAGACACCAGGCTGTCCGAGGGGACAACACCTAGTTGGCTACTGTCAAGATGCCCCCAACACCCAGTCTCAAAGGAGGGACTGGCTGCTACCTCTTGCTGTCAATGCCGTAAAATCTAAAAATTGTAGACTGAGCTTCTTTCACAACTGCACAAGGAATAAGGAATATAACCCACTAGGTGGCGCTTTAAAATTTGCATACAGTTAGAATATCAACCTAGTCATCATTTTTGTGAAATTTGGGGCAGACTGAGCAAGATGTCTTCTTCATGGCGAAACATAAAATTTTGCCATGCAGGTAAGGTCACACTACCTTTTCCAAATAACCTTAAACTACTTCCATGAGGCATTCCTGACCAAATTTGAGGTTGCTTGGGTCAGCTCGAAACTGTACCTGGAAATTTCTGGAAGAGGGGAAAAAATGTAATTTAACATATAACGTACCCCCATATACTTCAGTTGTGTTTTTCACATACACTTGTTGTATTTCGTTGCTGTTTTTTATTGGTTATTTGTTAAACCAGTACCTCTGCTTGTCTGTACTGCTTATTCACTACTTCATTATTACACTTGAGAAGTTTGGTCCATATTTGACAATGAATGTGTGATTGACAGCAAATTAAAATTTTCTGCAAACTGATTGAAATTGACTGTGGTGTCACAGACATGCCCTTTAACGAAAACTCAGAAGTACTGCAATGTAATACGGCCTAGGTCTTTAGCTTAGACTGACCAAATATAAAGGTGATCAGCCCTAAACAGTGTTTTGAGACTTTGTGGGTAAATATAGGAAGCGCAAAGAAAAAAACAATACATTAAAGAATATATGGCAAGTGAATTCTTGGGCAGGAACTTGATATTAATTAATTTTCTAAAGGATTAGTGAATAATTTTAAATTAAGAGTAAAGTAGTATTAGAGAGAAGCGAAGATACAGTTAAATTTTATTTAAAAAACTTAAATACTTTAAAATTGCTTTAAGCTTAGTTACAGCACTTTCAGAGAGACATCTACTATGATGAAATGTATTCGGCACTGTGCAATAAATTGTAAATGTAATGTGATATTAGGAAATGATCAGACAAAACATCCAGGGGAACACAGAGGGTTCTCCAGGCCAGATGTAATCTCTCCAGTGTGAAAGTACACACACATGAGGAACAGGAGGAAAAAAAGAACTCTACTTGAACTGGGATCCTAACTGGTAGACCAGTTTGAGTACAGTAAAAAAAAAAACACCTCAGCACAAAAAGAGCTCATCAAAATTCACTTCTACACCAGTCTGGGAATCACACTCACGAGTTGACTGAAGCAGAGACTATCAGCTGTAAATCTGTCCAATAATCAAGTAAAAACAAGAGAAATGTCCCAGTACCTCAGGACAATGAGAAAAAAAAGAAGAGCAAAAAAAGTAGCACAAACTCACCAATGTTACACCCAGGTGCTGTAAAACAAAGGGAATGTGGAAAAGAACCACCACCGTGGACCCCACATGGCTTTGGGCTTATCCTCCTGGAAGCCAATCCAGCCACTGAAATAATCAACATCAAATAAACATTAAAAATCACAAAAGGTAATAAGACACTCAACATAAGACCAGTTTGTCATGATCCTGGGTTGTTTGACCCAGTGCTTTGATTTTTAATATATCTTGATGTTTATGGAGTATGTTTAAGTTCATTTAGTCATCTTAAGCTCCTAGGTTGCCCAGTCCTCCTCTTGCTTACTTGTTTCCCATGTTGTTACCCATTCCATCTGTCATGTGTATCTTCCCCCAGCCATCATGTTCTTTTTGTGCTTAGTTATGTCCGTGTCTCATCTCCAGTCCCCTTTTCCCTCTGTATGTACTTATAGTGTGCGTGTTCCTCGTCGGTTTGTCATGTTAGGTCTGCGGGTCTTAATCTGTCATGTTTCATGTCTGCGTGTCCTATGTTGTCAAGGTCTTGTTGTCATGTGTGTGTCTCATTATGTTTCCTGTTTACATGTACAACAGAATTATGGGTGTTCCACACCAACTATGCAGGAGTAAAAATAATAGTATAGACATAAGGAAAAAATTAGGCAAAGTGCTTGGAAGTGGTGCAAAAGGACTTGGTCTGCGTATAGAATCCGTATGTGAGTGGCCTGAGTGATGAGGGTTCCTCAGACCATAGCTCAGATTGGTGAGGTGGGCAGGGGTGTGTTGTGGGGGGATAGTGTTTGTTAACAGTCTGAATGGCCCAGAGGAAGAAGCTGTTAGTGAGTCTGGAGGTGTTGGACCTGATTGATTTGAGGCGCAGACCAGAGGGCAGCGGGTCAAACAGATGGTGGGGAGGGAGCAATGGTCACCTGTGGTGGCCCTGATTTTTCTGAGACAGGAGGATCTGGCAATGACCTCCAGGAGTGGAAGAGGGCAGCCAGTGATGTTATTTTGGATGGTGTTAATTACTCTCTGCATTAATTTAATTAATTAATAAAACGTTTAATTAATTATTGCATGGAATATTTAATTCATTCATTTTGGCACCTCTGGCCCTCCATAGATCACAGCTCAGTTAAAGTATTACAAAATCACACTTGCCCCCCCCCAGCTCATAACCATACATATTTCTTATTTTCTAATTTATCTATAGGTAGTTAGTATCCATTCACTTCATATGTCTTTATTTTAATATTTATAGAGATTTTTATATATTATATATACTGTAAATACCATATATTCTCTGGTATTAACAGTAACATGACATCTTGGCAAATTCCTTGTTTGTGTGTCATGGTTTGTCATCAATTCCCTTTTACTTTTGCTCTTTTGCTTCTACTATAATAAAATTGCATTTCCTCCACAGCTTTCTCCCTGTGTACCTCCAAAGACCAGTTTACCTTAAAAAATCTCTATTTTCTGCATTATTCACTTGTTAATTGTGTACCAGTCTACCGTTGTGTACAGTGCTGTCCTCCACTGTTTATTTATCCTTTTTTTTAAATGACCTCCTACAAGAAAGCCCGCTGTTCAATACTTCAATATTGAAGAAATTTAAACTTATAGAAATTATGCCAAATTACAAAACTCTGTCACGATAGGTCTGGCAGGACTCAAATGCAGGACTCAAACTAGTGCCAGTCAAGGGAATTTATTTACAGCGACACCAGGTGAACTATACACATATGTACAGTGAAGAAGGCAAGGAGGCTCTAGGGCACCCAGGGAAGGGACCAGGGCGGGGTAACACGTCCACACTCCTCTTCACACAGACAGTGACTCACAGGCACTCGATCCAATCCATGCTGAACTTACTCACGCTCATCCAAACAGGGTCCACAGGGAAAACAGGTGAGGATCCAGGAATGTCTGTATAGAGAGACAATCATTAGGAGAAAAAAACAGAGATTGTAA
Source organism: Hemichromis elongatus (assembly GCA_015108515.1). Taxonomy (NCBI): domain Eukaryota; kingdom Metazoa; phylum Chordata; class Actinopteri; order Cichliformes; family Cichlidae; genus Hemichromis; species Hemichromis elongatus. The sequence continues at coordinate 25,026 of VUQR01035049.1, read as the reverse complement.
TAGAAGACTAGAGACATCGCAGAGATAGCTGGGGCTACACTTACAGAGGGAAGTACAACAATCCAGTGAAGAACAACACTCTGTCTAAACCTTAGGTAGTCTCGGATCTTAACCAGGGACTCATAGGTGCAGCAGGTGAGTGACGACAACCAGATGTGTGTTGGGGACCAGGAGCTAGAAACCGCCCTGGCAGGGAGGAGTGAAAAGGAAGAGAAAAAGCCAAAAGAAACAAGTTTTGTGTTGACAGACATTGAAAACACTGTGTATGCGCATGTTTTGTGGGAGCTTCAGCCAGGCAGAGACAAGGTTAACCATGGAGTCAATTTCAAACAGCATGCAATGCAACACAACAGCACCCACAGAGATGATGCTGGACAGGGGAAACCATCTGCTAACATTCAACGGCCAGGGATGCTTCAAACGGTGACAACCTGGTGGCAAAAGACATAAGGCTGTTATGGGCATACTCGACCCAGGCGAATTGCGAACTCCAGGTGTTGTGGTTGGCGGAAGCCACACAATAAAGCACCGTCTCCAGCTCCTGGTTGACTTGTGCAGTTTGGCCTTTAGTCTGTGGGTGATAATTGGAAAACAAATTAACCTGGGCTCCGATGGCCGAACAGAACTCTTTCTACCTCTTTTGAGGTGAACTGAGGGCCCCCGATCTGAGACTATGTCTGAAGGGATCCCGTGCAGATCAAATACATTGTTCGTGAGAAGTTGGGCAGTCTCGAGAACTGTAGGCAGTTTAGGCAAGGCCATCAATGTGCTGCTATTGAGAATCAATCAACAATAGACAGAATTATCATATTTTCTGCTGAAGGGGAGGCCCATCATGAAATCAAGAGCGATGTGGGACCGAGGTCATCCCAGGGTTGGTAGGAGTTGAAGCAAGCCTGCAGATGGAGAGCTACGAGATTTGTTTTGAGCGCAGATGGGACAAGCAAAAACATACTCCCTGATGTTTTGAGTTAGCGTGAACCACCAGAAAAGGTACTCAGGAAACAAGGTGGTCCGGTGAATGCAGGGGTGGCAAGTGAACTTGGCCATGTTGGCCTACAGGAACACTCAGGTACGGATAGGGTTTGAACGAATGAAGAGTGACCCCGGCAGCCCAGTTCCAGGATGGTGTACAGCATGTTGTGACTCACGGACTGCAGACTCGGTCTCCCAGGTGAGGACCCCTATTGACACAAGAATGGAGGATTCTTCCTGGACGTCCTCAGAAGAAGAGAATTGCCAAGACAGAGTGTCTGCCTTGATATTCCGAGAGCCAGGCATGTAGATGATCGAGATTCAAAATCGAGTAAGAAACAGCGCCTACCTGGCTTGATGGGTGTTAAGCCAATTTGCAGATTGAAGGTAAGCCAGGTGTTTGTGATTGGTCCAAATGGATGGTTGGGCCATTTTCTCAAGCCAATGCTGCCATTCTTCCTGACAGAGTCAGTGTAACAGGTTCAGTAACGTGGTCTAAGGACCTTGGAATGAAAAGCGTCTGGACTTCTTTAAGCTTCTTAAAGACATTTCACCTCTGGTTTCTTTTTGTATTTTGAGCCCCCTCTTTTCTGTGTCTACCCCAGTCCCATGTCTCTGTGTTCCCTCTGTTGTTACATCTGAGATGTAGTGTCTACTCATGAGTCTGTGCCTGTAAAGTTCAGTGTACTTCCTGTTTTACTTTGGTAGTCTTTGGTCTATGTGCCTAATGTTCTGTTTGCTCTCCCCTGTCTCGTCATGTGTAATTATCCTCAGCCGGGTCTCCCAGCTGTTCCCTCTTTACCCTGTTCACCTTTTGTATTTATTGTCCGTGCTTGCCTCCGTTCGTTGTCACATCGTTAACGTACTGACCCTCATCCATGACTGTTTCCCTGTGTGCCTCTCCATATGTTTAGTTTTTTAGTTTTGGTTTCCAGTGTAGTTTTTTGTAACGTCTTCCCTGCCAGCAATAAAGCTGTGGTTTTTTAAGTTTATTCCTTGCGTCAGTGAGTCTGCTTTTGGATCCTTTTCCTGTCTGCACACAGCCGCTCCATGACAGTAAAAGCCAATAAGGCCAAGGAACTCCATCTACTTCTTGGTGGTGGGGAAGAATACTCCTTCACTGCCCATTCCTTTTCATGCACAGGGCACACCAAGCACGTTCCCTAAGTATATCACCCTCAATTTTTCAAACTTACACTTAGCCAGATTGACAGAAACAGAGGCCAAATGATCAACCAACACAATATATTGAACCTGCACATGCCAAAAATCACTTTAAATTATCACATCATCTAGACTTACATCCTTTCAACCATGACACTACCATGTTAAAATGTTGCAGTGGATATCTTAAACCCATAACTGTAAACTCATAGGGTATAATATGTATAATTTACATTTACATTGTATTAATCAAAGCATAAAAAATTGAGTCACGGTTCTCAAAATCGCTTTGGAGGAGGAAGAAGGTAAAGTAATGTTTTATACGTATGCTCAAACTCAGCATCTATTACTTTATATTTTTCATGTGACACCCTGTAACATCATTGCCAAATTGAATTCCTTTAGCATCCCTGACATAACTGTCATGCTCCAGCAGGTGTGTGTCCCCTAAGAAAGACTGATATTTGTAAATCATAAAGCACATTTGAATGTAGGCAAGAGTCTAACAAACACATCCGGATTCTGTAGTTTCACAATTTTCTTCCAACCACATATAATAGGGTCATCTAAACCATTGCATCTTGTGAGTCATGCTCTGCCACAGCCAGGTGTTGTTGTTACTCAAGAAAAATAATACATTACACATTACTCATTACTTTTCATTAAAGTAATTCAGTATGTTAAGCATTACATTACTGTGTTACTGAAAACAATTACACCCAACACACAAAGTCCAAACTGGCTTCCACCAAAGAGCTGGGGAAAAAAAAGAGTACACAAAAGTTCCCTCACACAAATTAGCCACCTGCTCAAACAAAGACCAAAAATGTAGCCAAATCTTCTTCATCAAAGGAAAGGCATTAGAAACAAGTTAGTCCTGATATGAAACTTGTCCTGACCACACTGTCCCTGCAACTAAAGCAACTCCTGCAACTGAAAATTAGTGTGTGCCTTCAATTTTGAATAAATCAGCAGTGTCACCAGCAAAGCACCCCACACCATCACACCTCCTCCTCCATGCTTCACGGTGGGAACCGTTCATGTAGAGACCATCCGTTCACCTTTTCTTGTCACACAAAGACACAAAGATCTCACATTTGGACTCAGACCAAAGTACAGATTTCCATTGGTCTAATATCCAATCCTTCTGTTTCTTGGCCTAAACAAATCTCTTCTGCTAGTTGCTTTTTCTTAGTAGTGGTTTCTTAGCAGCTTTTTGAGCATGAAGGATTTATGCTGTCCCCTCTGAACAGTTGGTGTAGAGATGTGTCTGTTACTGGAACTCGGTGTAGCATTTATCTTTCTACAATGTAGGAAGTAGTAAAAATAAAGAAAAAACATTAAAAAAGAAAATGTGTCCAACCTTTTGACTGGTAGTGTTATTAATGAAAGGTCCAAATCAGAAACCAATCAGTTTTATTTTGAACAGAAACAAGGAGTGCGAACAGGCAATCTGCAGTGCAGCATCAACCGCATAGCTTTCATATCTGTAGAGATACAGGAAGGAAACAGAGTTTACACAGAGTGGTCATGGATTCTGGAACATTTACAAAAGGACAGTGTGGAAATTTTCAACATTTTGGAAAGGAAGGTGAAGACTTTTCAATCAGCCAGGAAAGATTTGTGGGAAAAAAGGGTTATTTATAGTTTGAACCAGGTGAAGGAGGACAAATGGACCGTTCAAGATCAATCAGTGTAAATGTTTAATTTCACATATGCACCATTATTTTGCAGAATGTTTTTTGACCTCCACTCAGCTGAAGAAGCTTGGATTTTAGTGCTTGTTTCCATCTATGGACTTCTGCATGCAACCTTAATTAAAGGTTAGTTTTCAGTTTAACCAGAGTACTTGTCTAAGTATTTATCTTGTTCCAAACTTCACCACAAATGCCAAATGCATATGCATATGCAAATGCAAAAAACTATTGCACAATAAAATGAATACATGCGTGTGATATGCTATATCCTATCCCCCACCCCCCAACACACACACTCTCTCACTTTTCCCCAACCCCCCTGTTCTCTATTTGTCCCATCTGATCTAGAAGTCTCTGACAGAAATAAAAATGGAGAATTACAATTACAATCTACTGCCTCCTCAATTTCTACAACAACCATCTCAGACAGAACAGACACAGAACATCATTGCCTGCAATCGTCAGACTTGATCACAGTATGTACAGTTAAATGAAGGACTGTGGTCAGTGGTGTTCAAATACAGCACTGACAACAGTTGGGGCTTCTTACCTGCTTTTCCTCACATCCTGCAGCTGCTGAAGGTAGGACTGCTCTGTTCTGCACTAAGGAGCTGCTATGACAGAGAGTCGGGGGAATAGGACCGAGGAGAGGATGAGGAGATGAGGAAGGATGACAGGTTAATGGAGAGGAAGTACAAAGGGAGGGCAGAGGAAAAGATGATGGGGGCAGATGGACAGAGAGCAGGGGGAAAGAGTTACTGGTGGCTGCTGCATCTCTGCTCTGCATCTGAGTCTTATAAGCAGAGCAGAGTGCAGCACACAACCCTACCACTGCTCCACTCTCACTCTCAGTGTGCAGCTGCATGTGTGTCAACAAAACAGATGCAGCAAGTATTTATGGCACTGTATTTGCTGAACTGTCAACAAAAGCTCTGGTCTCATATGCTACAATTGACAAAATGTTTTCAAAGGTTAGAGAAATTATGACATTTCATGATGTGCATTTACACTTTGAAATGTAGATGTATTATTTAAGGTTTTAATAAGCTCAAACGTAAAACCTCTAGATTTGTCTGAATCTCTATCTATCTATCTATCTATCTATCTATACAATATATATATATATATATATATATATGTATATATATATATATATATATATATATATATTTGATCAACAATACTTATACTTATTTTATTGACTCTTTCTGATTGTTCTGTCTGCTATGCTTCTGTTTCTTGTCTCAGCGGTCATTAATTTTATGTGCTACCTCTGTACAGCACTTTGGTCAGCTCACATGCTGTTTTTTTAAATGTGCTTTATCAAATAAATGGTATGGTATGGTAACAATGAAAAGACCTAAACAAAACATCACTTTCTCTAAAAAGCATTGATTGTGTATCCAAATTCTGGCATACAATAGCATTACACATTTCCTTCAGATGTGTCAGCTACACATTCGCATGAATTTCCCGTTCCACCATATCCCAAACTCTCTTGGACTGACTGGGGATTGTGGAGGAGATCGAGTACAGCCAATTCATTGTCAGGGTCAAGAAACCAATCAGAGATTATCTGAGCTTTTTGATCTTACGAAACAGCCAAAAGATGGGTACTCACTGGGACAGACATGATCGTCAGCATTAACACTAGGGTAGGCGGTGGTGTTTAAATTAAACTGAAAAATGTTAAATTGTGTGTCCAAAGTGGTGCCAGGAAAATATCCCCTGCACCACTACATCAAAATCATCAGCATGAACTGTAATAAGGCAGCCTGGATCCATGCTTTTATGTCATTTATGCCAAATTCTCACCCTAGAATAAAATAGAACAGTTTCTTTCAAACTTGTAACTATAACTCTAATAAAAAAAGGAGAAAAAAAACTTAAAGACATCAAATTTTCATGAATATCTTATATCTACACAATGTTTAAAAAGAGTAGGATGAAGTTTACACTTATTTGTTCTTACCACCTTATTTCATATCAGCAAATCAGCATTCAGAGTTCGATGTATAATCCCACAATATGAATGTTAAACTAGGTATAAGGCTACACTCGTTAATAATACCAACATAAAACTATTTAAGCTCTCCAACCAGAAATTTGTTTTTACAAACACCCTGATATACAGCCCACAAAATCTCTGAGCCCCGTGAAAAAAAACTATTATATATTTTAAACTGCGTTATCTTTGGACAAATACCTTAATGAATACTTTAAGCTTGGGTTACAGCTCAATCACTGAGCGGAACATTTCTAATACATACAATTTATTGCTTTTAAGCAAACGTGTGAATTTTGTATTGATGCACTTCTCCTAACTTCATTTGTACAGGTGTTCCAAACACTAACTCCTGTGACTGTAATGCTGTGATGTTTGACATTAGTCCTTATTAGTGTCAAATATCACATGAGGATTCCTCCTCCTGACCTGATTCCTTTCAGGTCAGGAGTATTTAGTCTTATTTGGAAAAGTTAGGGCAAGGATTTTTTTGTTCTTTTACACATTTTTTGTGCAGTTCTGAGGTCAACCAAATCCTTAAATTTAACAATATAAAATGGTAGAATATGTTTGATTCCCAAATATAATGAATTATAGCCAAACCAGAACCCATAGCTAGAAAAAAATCATTAAAATCATTTGCAATTTTTTTATGTGACTAATCACTTTATTTTGTATTTTTGAAGTATTTTGGATATTCCAATCCTTTAGTTCCTTTTCTTAGAATAATATTGAGTACTAGCCATTTTCATATTATTTTTATTTTCATCTGAAAGTTTACTGTAGTAATTTATTTTGCTGTGTTAGTATTACAGATAAGAAGTTCTCGTTAGGTTAAATTGTAATGTTAAACTGTTAAATCACCTTTCTTTCCCTTTTTGATGGTCAATTTGAACTTCAGCAGGTCATTTAGACCATGGTTACACACCTGCTCTTTCTGTCTTACTCTAAGTGATCACTTGAAGTACTTTTTACAACAAGTAATATTCACCCATTCACGTGCGGTGATTTATTTTTTTTCTTTAATTGGTTTCTAACTGTCATGTATGCACTTACAGCATGGAACACAAAAGCTTCAGGATCAAACCACAATTTGATATTATGGATTTAAAAAGGACTATTTTCACTATATTTGTGGAGAGAGTTTGATTTCAGGTGGTTTCAGTCCAGTGGCCACAGGTGTATAAAATCAAGCATGTAGCCATGCAGTCTTCCAGAATCAACATTTGTGAAAGAACTGATTATTCTGAAGATCTTACTCAAAATGGTAGTTCAATAGGATGCCACCATCAAAGCTTAACGCAACCTGTTTTTTGTTTTTTTAGTTCACACACAGATTTAAAACTAACAACACTACTGAACATTCATGAGAAATGTTATCACTGCTTCTGTGTGTATTTTATATTCAAGATAAAAGCAGTGAAATAAGTAAACACTGAAGATCATAATAGTATCAGAGGATCTGCTGAGACTGAGGTGTTCACTTTGTCCAGCTTCTCTCATTCACACAATAAAATATTGTCTTAGATTTATGTCATTTTATTATATAATGATGAAATCATTTTTATCTAATTGTAATTTAGTAGATGAAAATGATGTGAATGGAGACAAAATCAGTTACAAATAAATATTTTTCCTCACTAATCTATAGACATCTTATCCTATTCAGTTTCCTCTGTTTCTTATATGTGTGTATATATATTGTTTCTTTTAAGATCCACATCAGTGGCTCACAGTTCCTCATAAATTATTGGTGTTGGTCTTTTTCTTAATTATTATCAGTAATAAGTGTGAAATCGTTTTAGTTGTGTTGAAGATCGTATTATTCTGTGGATACTACTATCCAAAAAGTGCTTTAGTGAGTGAAAATGTGCTTAGAGTTTTGTAATAAGGGGAAATAAGCTCTGCACTTGTGTCTTAACTATTCAACGTTTGGCCAAAATTAATTAATTTAATATAGAAAAGTATAAGACAATAAGGAATTAAACTCAATTCAGTTTTATTAAATAGCGCGAACATCAGTCAGGACCCTGCAGTGATACGAATCCTACAATAATACTTAATGGGAGATAATATTTTAAGGTAGAACAAATGCAAAGATTAACAGCTGACGATCCGTTGAGCGAGAATGCCTCGCAGTAAGTCCACAACCACACGGCTCAGTGCCGAGGAGAAGAGCAGCGAGCAATCGTAGAAGGTGGAAATGTATTCTTCCCACCGTCCCAACAAACAAGCCCACTAAAACACTGATGCATGCTTTCAAAGCCCAATGCATTACGTACACCAGCCAGACTGTATAACATTAATTTATTCAAGCAAGTCGAAAATCTCGCGGTGTTACCATTCAGACATCTTGAATTTTATTAAAACCACTTTTTTTTCATCAAAGATACGTCATATATTTATTTTTAAATCTATCCATCTGTCTCTCTCTCTATATATATTTATATACACGGACTTTGTTAGCTGCTTAAGTCCACATTATTTTCCCCTGCTTTAGCGGATGTGTAGTTGGTGGCTAGACCGAGTCTCGCGTGCTAATCCCGCGGAGAAGAGACAGTCTCTCACGGGGGCTTTCGAGCCGTATTGTGCGTCATCTGCATCGCCGCCGTTTTGTTATTTTTCTCCGCTGAGGAAACATGGCAACCCCGGCTGCGGTCAACCCGTCCGGTAAGTGAGCAGTTACAGCGTGTTGGTGGAGAAATAAAATGGAATATGTTCACGACAGTAATGGAGACAATGCGGCCGGGTTTTGTTTCGACTGTTGCTGAGGAAGGTCGAAGCTCCGACAGGCCGCCGTAGCCTGGCTCCGGCATCCATATCCCTTCCCCCACCGAGCCGACATTCACACCACGGCGAGGCTTTTCTTCCCAGGTTTGCAGCCAACTTATGTCGAAACGACGTTACTGTCGTGTGACTTTATGGGTTTATGCCCATTTGTGGTCATACTTTTGCTCCGATTCGTGTCCCGTAGTACTGCTAGCGGTGTGGGCTCGTCTGTGCAGCCCTTTGCTTTCCTCTCTCAGTGATACAAAAGGTTGTTTTGCATATTGTTGCCGTACCTCATTGCCTTTTATATGCTCCGTGTTACCTCTAAGAAATGTAAATACTTGTTTTTATGAAAAGGGAGCCGTCTCACATTGGCATTTGCCTTATTTGTGTATCTCTGTTCCTTGCCTGTTGATTCTTTATTGCACAGAAAGCCGATAAATATGTTCCGGAGCGCTTGGACAAAGCGGAATGCTCTTTAAAAGTCTGCCAGTGCACTTTGGGATTTCCTGTTGGGTTTGGGTAAATAAACAAGTAATTGAAAGGTAACTGCAACCCGGCATCAAGCCACGATGAAAACAAATAAGCCGAATTCGTATATCTTAACTTTCAAAACGTGCTGAACATGCTGCAGACTCGAGGGGAAATTACGGTTCAGAAGTGTGAGCTGATGCAGAGAACATCAGCTTTCAGAAATATGTTGTACAACCTTTTATTACATACTCCTGCTTGTGCTGTTGGTCCTTAGCCAGGCACAAAGAAGTTATAAGATACGATGAACCGACCTGAAACCAAATACTAAAAACGATGAAAAGTGCCCACTGTAGCCAGTGTCTGTCCCTTTAATTATGCTATTTTGATCTGTGGTATTTTTTTCATCCTTCTCCCATTCCTGATGAACTCCACTGTTAACCAGTCAACTTTTGGCCCATGGATGTCATTCGTGTCAAACAACAGGCAGTTGGAGGATGCATGGAAGTTGGTTGAAAACCCCTATCCACAGGCTTGTTGTTGCCAAATACTTGTAGATATGAAAATTATGTGTAACTGAGTAAATAAGTTGTATGTGAAGTTCTGTCTGGTACATTCATATTAGGCTAAGAAAGAAAGTATACACTACTAAATAGTTTGAATTAGTTTACTTTTTATGGCATTTCAAAGGGAAAACGACCACGAAGTGATGTTAAAATTACAGCACTCACTGGAATTCATTCAGCAAGTCTTCAGAATGCTGCTCTAGGGTTAGAACAATGTATTTTAAACAGCATCTAACCAGCCAATAAGATTGCAAGCTCTGTGAATGTCATCCTAGTAGACAGAACTCCACAGTCTGCGGTTACATAGGGTCAAGTTGGCAATTACATGCAATCTGTTTTGGATATTACAGCAATTAACTGTGGCAAATCATCGGAAGGCACACATTTGTTGCTGTCTACATAGGCAGGAATTCACATTTGCTCTCAGCAGTTTTCCTGTTCTACACGAAAATCACCAGAACTCAGCTCAACTGGCACAAATAAAGACTTGAGTTCTTGCTATTTGTGATCACTGACACACACACTCTACTAGACCGATGGCAACATGTTGGCAATATGTTTACATTTATTAGTTTGACAGCAATTATTTGCAAACCTACAACAATTTCTGATATTGACTGCAGTCAGTCCAAGGAGACAGCGACTGTTTGCAGGTGATCTGTGCAATCGTCCTATGATCAAAGGTGGTTGTGAGTGTGCAGCGGCCTGAAGAATTTTTTTTTCTTGTCACTGTAGATTAAATAAATTCAAGTTGACGTAATCCATAAAAGTACTGCGGCACAGTAATTATTCCTGTGCGGAGGACAGAGACTCTCGAAGAAACGGGTCAACCTTAATGCTTTGCGTCACTTCATTGACAGTGTAAATGAAAAGGGAATATAAATAAAGAACTGACTGGTTATTAGTGCCTTTGCTGCATACAGAGTGTTGAGGTGAGGTGCAATTAGAATGAAAAATGAACAGTTCTGTCAGACAATGAAAAGGCACTGTCAGCAGACAAAATCTGCAGGAAAAAAGGGTGAAGAAGCGTGGAGGAAATTCAGGAGTCATTTCTGACGGGAGGATAGAAGTGAGAGTGAAAGGGAAGGTTTACAAGGTGGTGGTAAGACCTGTGATGATGTATGGTTTGGAGAGGGGGGCACTGAAAAAATGACAGGAGGCAGAGCTGAAGAAGTTTTCATTGGGAGGAAGCAGGATGGACAAGATTAAACTCGGTAAATCAGAGGGACCTGTGCAGATGATGGAGAGCGGATGTTGTCGACCAAAGATTTTGAATATAAATCTACCAGGCAGAAGGAAAAGAGTAAGATCTTGGAGAAGACTACATGAAGACGGACAGCAGGTGCGTTCTAGGCATGTGGTCAGATGGCGGCAGATGATCTGGTATTTTGACCCCTGAATCGAGCAGCTGAAAGAAAGGGAAGACAACGGGGAGCAGACGAAACAAAATTCTTCTTTTTCTTAGTCAAAGAAGATCTCGGCCAGTGCACATGTTTTGTATGGAGGCTGCATCCAACTGTGCAGGCCAGCAAACCTATGACTTCGACTGTTCCCTTTTTATGTGATGCTATGTGCTGTAATGAGCCACTCCAATGTGCACAGCGAGAAGGCAGCGAGGGCTCTGTGTGTCATTAAGCACAGTCAGAGGAAAAAATCAGCCTTACAGTTTCCCCTGGGATGGCAGTAGAGTCAGTCAGGTACACTGACCTCAGACCAGACACCCAGGCATGTGGGAGGGGCAGGTCACTGCAGGATTATTTCTACGATTCTGTGGCTTAGACCCATTTAGTGTACGAGCACGAGACACACGAGAGGTCAAGTGATCTGATGAGGTCTGTGTGTTTCGAGAGGACAAAAAAATTCAGGCCATACATTAAACTGCAGTTCATAGAAGAATAATTGGTAGAATGTAGCGGACCATCCTTGGTCAGATCTTTAGCTTCGTTAACTTGTTCATTTATCAGATAAACCAGTCTTGTTTATTGCTAAATTAATTTTCTATTAACTGAGTGGTCAAACTACAGAAAGTTGTTATTACCTGTATTAAAGTCAGCTCATTTTGATGTATTCAATCCACAAACCTTTGAAGAAAAAGTCCAAGTAAAAGTTTGTTTTATAGCCACACTTCAGAGTTGTGTGATCTCTGTGAAATCATGTTAAGTTGATGAGCCAGATATTTTTTTTAAATCATAACACACTCTATGTTAACTTCTGATTCCTTAGCCCTGTGCCAAGGGTGTCATTTTTAAGAGCCTGTTTTATTTTGAAAGGGGAAATAATGGAGTTTTTCTTAATTTACCTTCTATCCTCTGCTTTATGTGCTGCTGTTAGTGCTGAGAGTACGTAAGCTGAGTCAGAATTGCTCTGTGAGATAAAGGATCTAATGATAACAAGAAAAAGGTCATATTGTTACATACTTTGCCTAGCTGTTGGGATTATTTGTTTAAGTTACAGAAAAGGTCCCGAAAAATCATATTTACACACAGACACTAAACAACTACGTGCCCAGTTATACAGCAGTGAAACTTGAGGGTTCTGTACGTTTCTACTGACATTATCAGCCAACATGTGCCAGCAATAATGCATGTTTGTGACAAACTGTATTTTTAGAAGCAAGAGGTTAATATTTCATATTCAAGTCACTATTGCAAACAAGCCCTGTGTAACTGTATAGGCTATATCACTTAGACACATGCTCAGTAAACATAGTTTGTGAATACAGATAAAGTTAGCTTTCAAATCGAGTCTTTTACATTTTGGCCTTTGACTTCTACGTTATAATAATGATGAAAATTCCTCATGACAAATAAAGGGGATATGAAACACTACAAAACTAACATAGATGTAACTCTTAGAAGCTGTATTTGAAAAATGTAAAGTTTTAAAAACATGTTCTGTTACATTCCAGGGTTGATTGTTGCGGCTAATAGACTTCCATTAGTTTATTTTAGCAAACTAGTGACAGAACTGATAACTCAGGGGAAATCAAGGGGACTAACTCTAAAAATGAGTTTAATCGGGGTGACGTTTGTACTGCCCCTGGGTGTAGCTGATTCCCATTTTTACTTTATGTGTCTTTAGCAGTATTTGTTTTGTTTGTTTTGTTTGTTATTTAGCTAGCTGCACTCAAATAATTGATTCATGGATTCACTGAATTGAATTAGTTTACTAACTCCAGTAAAGCAAAAGAAAGCGGTATTTTGAGTGTAATAATTCTCCTTTTGAGGGCTGAAGGCTATTTGTTAAACTTTGTGGCTAGGGAAAAAACTATGGAGGTCAAAAATAAAGCGTGACAGAAGAGCGGGAATAGAAACAACCTTGGTTAAGGGTGTGCACTGACTGAAAAGGAGAAAGTAGGCAGCGTTTCTTTCAGTCTCCCCAAAGGCTCATTAATGGATTTAACCCCAGGGCTTTTTTGCTTTTGGCTTTCTGAAGTTGCATACTGGTTGAGTTCCAGACTTCTAACTGACTCTCTTTAACAGGTTGCACCAAAGACAACATGCAGCACTCTGAGGCATATAAAAAAAGCAGTTTTTTATTTTAGTCGTTTAGTGTATGAAATATAATGAACGGTAATAGTACCCATGTATGAGAATGCAAACGGAGCTTAATGTTGTAAGCTCCTTTGAGCTGTTACCTACACAAGGCTTTGTCACAGCAGGTTGTTCTGCATTTGATTTGGTAGATTTTTATGTCTGATGCCCTTCCTGGTACCACTACCAAGGGATTTGTTTTTCCTTCTGGGATCAAACTTGGGATCTTCTGCTTTGCAGAAGATGAACGTGTAAACCACTACACTATGGAGTGTATAACATTAAAGAAGCGTGTTGTTTTGATCAAGCCTAAGCCCCCAAATAAATGACACGTGGTGGTGTGCCAGTTTGTTGTTGCAGATGTTTTCAACACAAAGTTTGGTGCTTGTTTGGCTCCAAACAGCACACTTACATTTCGTTACCTTCTCATCAGCATAGTGAAAAAAAGCAGGTTAGGAGATGGTGGAGGCTAAACACAGAGCTACGAGAGAACTGGTTCCTTTTTGAATAGATCATGATTTTGTTATGGCACTTAACAATGATGAATTATTTAGCCTACTGTGTGCATGTGAGAGGGTGTATGTATATTTCTCTGGGCGCAGTAACACTTTGTGTACTGGGGCATACTGGCAGGTTTGATTATCCATTTTACCTGGCTGAATGAGTGATTGGAGCAGAAAGATGTAGAGGCACAGAGTGAGTGAAAGAGACAATTTGTGGATAAGCAAGGAGAAAAATGATCCATTGACAGTGAGAGATTTGTAAATGTGAGAGGACGATAGCGACTGTAAGCACTTGCTATTATGTTAGGAAACTGTGTGTTCAGTTTCCAGAGCTACACTCTGATCAATCAAGAATTTGTGCCTTGTTGCATTTCGTTGCCTTGTACTTGTGACATGTGCAATGACAATAAAGTTGAATTCTATTTTAACTCCGCCTGCATCTACAGTACTACAGGTCACCAATACTATGATTAAAATCACAGCATGCTGCTTCTGCCTTGTAGCATGAAATCTGCATAGTTATGGAGCCAACTTTGCTTAAGACTATGTTAGTTTGAGGACAACAACGCTGAGCTACTTTTTCACGTTCATCTACACATCTCAGGCAGAATATGTCTGTGAAGGTTCTCAGTCATCCAGGTCATCGTAGTCTAAGGAGCTGTAAGGAAAAGGCGTCTGGACTTCTTTAGGTTGCTTGAAGACGTTTCACCTCTCATCCGAGAAGCTTCTTCAGTTCTGACCCTAGAACTGAAGAAGCTTCTCGGATGAGAAGTGAAACGTCTTCAAGCAACCTAAAGAAGTCCAGACGCCTTTTCCTTACAGCTCCTTAGGCCTCAGGCAGAATAGCAGTGTTGCACAATGCAAAAAGACAACATGTATGTCCAGGTTTTTCTAATGATAAAAGTCAGTTTGCATGCAGTCTTTTTACAAGGAAAAACAACAGTGACTTAATAAGTTGATGTACTTCCCAAGTGCAACCAGAAAATCTTCATAATGCACCGGCATTGAGTCTCCAAGTCTGCTTAGCTCTGAGGGATAGAATAATATTCTTGCAGAGGACATTCCATCACGGGTAATGTGATGTGTAATTTTTGTGTGAATGTCAGGCACTTCAATTGGGCTGCTTTTCACCAGCTGTGCTATCTTGGTTGTTATGGTAGGATTTAAATAGGTACGGTGCTGTAAAAAAGTATTTGCTGCCAAGGGTGGCAACAAATACTTTTTCACATGGAGGTATATTTGTAAACCCTTTCTCCCTAAATAAATTAAATCGTCATTTAAACACTACATTTTGTACTTAAATAAGTTATCTTTGTCTAAAAACATGTTTGATAATCTGAAAGTGTGAAAAATGTTAAGATTTAATAGCACTATAACATAAAAGCAATGTAAACGTACATGCGAGTAGTTTACAATATTTGACACATTTACAAATTTTACGGTAATTCAAATGCACATTTGCAAATTCTAGTTTATATTATCAAATGAAGACGACACATACAGACTCACAGAGGAAAGACAAGCATACAAACAGTTTTACAGCTCCCCACACACATCTGCAAATTATATTGCCCTAAAATTAAAATCCCTCTGTTATATCTTTCAGAAATGGGCAGTGAGTTGCCAGGGACGGTTTCAATGCCAGGAGCTGTTGGATCTGGACCGGTGAGGATGGGTGGAGCTGTCCCAGGTCGTGGAGGCAAGAGGAGATCAGGAGGGTGAGTGTCTTTACTGCTGACATGCTGTGGAAATTAATCCCTACAACAATCTGTTCTGTGCCAAAGCTTTAAAATTAGGGTGTTAAAGGACCTGAAAAAAAAGCTTTGTTGGGTCATCAGTCCTTCAAATTTTATTAGTGTTAAATTAACTGTATTCTGATCTAGTAAATGCAATCATTGTAATTGTACTGAGGTTTAGGACTCCCGCAGTGTCCTCAGTACTGCAGCATAACTGTATTGATAAGCCATATTTTCTTATTGTCTTCTGTTTTTAAATTTATCTGCACCTAGACGTTTGTATTTGGGCAATGAGTACACCATCAAAGAGGATTTTTTTAACACTTCTCGGAACAATGCTAAGCCTCTCTCATCCTCTTTGAAACCATGAATGATTTAACATGTTGGTATTTCTAGTTCATCACAAGGGTATGATTACACAGTTCATGGCTAGATGTCTGGCTGCAATATACTCACCACTTGCTAATTGCAAACTGCTCAATGGAGTTGGGTTCTACTGTGGGACAAGGAACTGATCCTTGCTGGTTGAGCAAACATTGCTCATTACTATTGATATTGGAAAAATTCAGTAGATCAGCATTTTTCCAATATCAATAGTATTTATCAACACAGTTCTCTATTTGTTGGGGCTATCAGCCCCCGCTTTGTAGGGTTGTAAGAGTGTACAAGTTGCCCTGAATGACTGAGGGGTGATAGGATCTCGGTCTGTGACAACCCAGGTTTAATAAATGGAACATGCAATGGCGACCCCACTGTTGTAAAACCCTTGGTTTACACTTGCCACAGAAGGGAAGTGAAAATCACAACACAAACAAAATAATAGAAATAAAAGGAAATGATTCTCCTCAGAGCGCTTACAGAATGAGGATAGAACTGAATGATATCCAAGGGTCTCCAGATTACATCAGTTCATTCTCCTCTCTAGAATGATTAACACTGTATCACAAACATAAAACAATTTACAATATTCACAAGAAAATAGTCCCAGTATCTACCAGTCAGTTCCAACAAAATGTCTTTTGGATATGAAACCAAATAAAGTCTCTTCTTTGAAGTTGTAGCTATAGTGAACAGGAGATGACTGCAGGGTCCCAGTCTGTAAAGCTGACTAAAGGTACAGCAGCCGGAGTGAGTAATCAAGTCTCGGGTTCACAAAGCAAAGAAAACAGAAACCATGCTTTTGTCTCTGGGTAACAGTGCATGGGAAAAACACCGGGCTCACATACAGCTGAACAAAGCAGGATGAGCAACCAGGATGTCATCTGGATGGCAGGGTAACCCATTCACTGCTGACTAACTGTTTGTTGTCTGCGTCAGGTCTGTAGAATGAGCCCAAACTCAGGCCAGCAGCGGCAAAATTAAGTGAGGTTGCTAAAGTTCGCCCAGAGACTCATTAGCTCCCAGCGAGGCAACTAGGTCTGCTGCCTCGATCCGAATCTTCACTTAACGGCCAAAGGGGTTTGGGTCTCCCAGGGGCTATCTTGTTTGGGGGCTTTTGCCCCCTCGTAGGGTCACCCCTGGAAAACTAGTTCTGGGTTAGGGACAAGACAAAGACCTCCCCACCCTGGAGCCAGCTCTGGGAGGGTGCCTGAGGGTGAGCATCTGGTGGCTGGGCCTTAGTCCATGGGGCCCAGCCAGGCACAGCCCGAAAAACCGACACGGGCCCATCCTCCTGATGGCCCACCACTTGCAGGAGGCGCCGTAGGGGTTGGTAGCGAAGTGTGTTGGGCAGAGTCCAGGAGCAAAGGCCCCGGTGGACTAATTCCCGACTACCAAAAATAGTGACTGGAACTCTTTAGGACATGCCTGGCCCTTTGCAAGTACTTGGTGGTTACAGCTTTTCTAGTGGCCTCTTTGTGGGTTCGGGTTAACCCTAACCCTTGCCTGTGGGATTCCTAGGTACTTGTAGCTGTCCTCAGTGTCTGCAATGTTGCCTTCTAGTAGTTCGAGCTACTCAGTTCTGACTACATTTCTCTCTCTTCGTTACCATCTGCTGTCTTTCAGTCCAGCTTTGTCCAACCATTGGTAGGTATTCTACCATTGACTAAGGAGCTATTCTACCTCTTTTAAATTACAATAGAAATGTAATTTATACCAGAGAGAAGGTAGCATGGGACTGATGTAAAAAAAAAAATGTCTGATTTGTTTTTGTGTGAATGAGATGCATATCTTGGCTCCTAACTAGAGCAGCTGTTGCCATTGCTGTCTTGCCATGTTAATCCAGATATAACGATTGAGAGGTGAGACTGAGAAATTACGGATTACTTGTAATTTGTCAGCCAAACATAGCTTGTGGCTATGTTTTAATACAATTATATAAAAAATTTTTAAATTTTATTAAAAAACACACTTTAATGATGAGAGGTGTGTTCCCACGTCTCTTTTTAATAAAGGCGGTAGAAGTGGTAATTCTCTTTCCCGTTGCTGTTTCTCAGAATGGACTTTGATGATGAAGATGGAGAGGGGCCTAGCAAATTTTCAAGGTGAGAACATTCATAGTACATGGCACACGTACTGTTTAAAAATGTTTAGCACATACTTCATGAAAATTACACAGTTTTTGTTTCAGTTTATTGGCAGGTACAGTAAATTGTTAATGCTTACTCAGAACCAAGTAGGATTTATGTTGGTTTAAATTGCTTCCTTAATTTGAGGTAGCATTAAAGAGTTCTAAAAAGCTAAGTTTTGTCTTTGAGGAACCCTCCAGATACCCTGTTTGTAACTGATGTGTACACCTCATGGCTTTTTTTTTTTTTTTTTTTTTTTTTTTTTTTTTTATATGGTTTTTTTTTTTTTTTTTTTTTTTTTTTTTTTTTTATCAGAGAAGTCTTTTTCTGTTAAAATTGGGCAATACTCCTCTTCCTCTGCCCCTGTGTGTTGTGGTGTGCCACAGGGGTCTGTTTTGGGTCAAT
>VUQR01035048.1:4374-16132 GCA_015108515.1 Hemichromis elongatus | reverse complement strand
CTCACAAGCGAAGAGTGTTTGCTAGCACTGGCCTTAGCCCTGGCCTCGCCGTTTTTACCGTGTCTAAACGCCACTGTTTTATTCAGAAAAAAACAAAACAAAAAAACATCGCGTGTACTTTTGACCACAACTCTGGTTTTGCGTGGCCTATCAATACAATTTGAAAACTGGTTTATAGTTTGAAGTCACTTCTTTCGAGAAGTTGAAATGGAGACTCTGGGTCCTTCGACCACAGAGGGTTATTACTTAGCAGCAGCAGTAATATGAGTTACTTTACTCAATTGAAAGCTTTAAACATTAGCCCGATAAATAACTAGCTAACGTAAGGCCTTCTTCTCAGCATATTTCATAAATCCATGCTATAACTAACTGCTAAAATAGCGCTGCAGCATTACATCACACTCAGTGCATTTCAATCATTTCTCCAGTGAGTTTGCTAGCTAGCAAATTAATAATCATAATTTTAAAAAAATAGTGTGTATCGTACACGTATCAAAAAAATATATACTAGGACTCACCTATCATGCGTCTGGAGAGTGCAAACTCCGCCATTGTCGTTTTTCATCATTAAAACAGCAACCTACAGGCATGCTGGCACTCATCCCCGACTGCCCGGGGGAGGAGAGGGGTCACACATTAAAACAGACAGCGGTGCAGGGCTGCCCAGGTGGAGAAATTTGGCTTTTACATTTTGCAACTCGTTTCTATCAGATAAGAAATCTATTTAATCAGATTGTTATTTGTGGTGAATAAAAAACACTTACACTTTCAAGCACTTTTAAGCACCACATCTGAAATTACAGCACTTTTCAAACCTTGAAAAGACAATATTAAAATTCAAGCATTTTCAAGGAGTTCAAGCACCCATACGAACCCTGAAAATAAGACACAATCAGCAACTTGCTCCATTGTCAGATTTTTTTACTTAATACTGTCATGGCTGGGGCAGCAGTCGTGTGGTGCGAGAGGAAGGATCCAAAATGCAGACAGTAGTTGAGATGCGAGTGCATTTTATTTACAGCGAGAAAAGGGATACAAGGCAAGGGCGAAACTAAACCTAAACCTAAACTGGGAAAACTAACGATAAACAAAACCCGAAACTATAACTCACAAAATCACACGGAGGGGGACACATAAGGAGGTGAGACCGGGGATGAGGAGCAGAGAGACGCTGAGAATAATGCAGGTAGAACACGAAGTTACAAACAATGACACAAGGTAACGCAGACGAACCAACGAGGACCACAGGCAGGCACACACAATAAATACACGCGGGGTAATGAGGGAATCACACACAAGAGGGAGGCACAGCTGATTCTAATCAGACATGACGAGACGCAGACCTTCAAAGTAAAACAGGAAACACAAACTGTTTTACACGCAAAACACAAGGACACAAACAAGGCACAGAAGGAAGAGCACTAAACACCAAACACAAGATCAAACCTAAGAATTAATACAAAATAGGCATAAACACAAGATAGTGGAAAATGAAAAACACAAAACACTGGGTTACCGACCCAGTACCATGACAAATACAAGATATTTTAGCTTGAAATAAGTGAAAAAAATCGCCAGTGGAACAAGTGAAAATTCTTTAGTTTCAAGATTCACTGTCTTGAAACAAGTTCCTTTATCTTTCTGAAATGATACTCTGTAGCTGATTGTGTGTTATTTTAAGTTTAATGAGATCATTTCGACTAGAAATAAGAGAAATATACTTGGTAACATTTTGAGTTTTTGCAGTGTAAGAGGAAATGAAGCAGTCGAGTTGTGTGTTGACATCACTATGGGTAGGTCAAACGTCAGTCCCCTTTAGTATATTTTGCATTTTTGCATGTTTCTGCATAGACTAAGAATGTCAGACTTACCAATGTAAACCAAAGTCTCCTCCCTCGCTGATATAAGTACATTTACCCTCGGCCACCACAGTCTATTACATTGTACATCTAACATTTTATTCTGAGAAAACACTAACATTGAACCCTATTAGAATGAAAAGAAAAGAAATATTTGTTAAAAAAATATAGTAAAATAATAATAATAATAATAATAATAATAATAATAATAATAATAATAATAATAATGATAATAATAATAATCAACTATTATTCAACAAATACTCTTTGGTCCAAGTTAAAAATGTGCAGCTATTGAAATGCTGTCAAGCTTTTTGAAAGTTAAGAAATAATTAATATATCAGGTCTTACATGACATATTAATTATTTTACTGAAGCTCTTCAATAGAAAGTGGAATGTAATCTTGAAGCATTCTTAGAGTAAAACCGCCTCAGGAAACATTTAATCAATTAACAATTAACGGCCATTAACAGGTTCTTACTGCGGCTGCAAGCCTGAAAGCTTAAACAGAGCGGTTCACTTGAAGATTTGAGGTCTGTTCTACTGCTGTCTGCATTATGATGTAGCACTTGGAATTGCATCATTTATACACCGAATAAAAATTCTTGCTCTCAGTCCAGCGCTCCTACAGATGCCTTCCTTTTCTTTCTGCAGTTTTGAGGAGGTAGGAAGAATGAATGTCTCTGTCAGATGGAGCTGTTTTATCACTTATGAAGGGGACAGAGGGATGTTTTTGTCATGTAAAGCTGTTCCTTTTGGAGGTTTTGGAAGAGGAGGATGGAGGGATCCGTGGATTAATGTTTCTGTCAGAGGAAGCTGCTCTGCAAACAGACAGCAGCCTCTCCACTGCCTTCAGGCTCAAACAAGGGTTTTAATATGAGAGCGATGCTGTAACAGAGACATAGAGAGCATTGCCAGCAACTGTTTGTAAATATAAAAATATGCATGTGCTGCTTCCTGAATGTATTTCATGCCCAGCACATTCATTGTCTGTAAATAGAACCGTAACCTGTTTTTTAAAAATATATAATTCAAGCGAGACAATCTCACTCTTAATCTGAAATCTGTCCTTCCACAGTGTTCGGGATGATTTTGGCAGCTGATGTGATGGAGTCTTCACGAATTATCTCGGTGTAACAGCGCGCATACGTTCAAGAAAAGACAACATTTAATATTTAAATGTGGCAATTGGAGGTATTTCATCATCACGACTGCTGAGCCTGTTTTCTTCTTCACAGTTTCTTGACCCGAGCTCATGTGCCATTATTCCCATCATTGAATCATAATTAACTGCCTAATTGTTCCTTCTTTCCACAGATGTACAACAGGTTTTCATCTATTCTTATTGTATAATTACATTTTTTTGTTTGGTATAATTGGAATTTGATTCTCATTGAGCTGCAGATGTCATTTGCAATTTTGTGTGCATCAGAGAGACTCTACTGTAAGACTACTGAGGAAGAGATCAGTTCCAAAATCAGATTTTACAGAGATGTAGTAAATGTATCTCACCAAACCAAAGGGAAAAAAAAAAGAAATCTCCGTGGGAGGAAAAACATCCTCACCTAGAAAAGAAAATCTATGCATCATGTTAAGATTGTATTCTGTGTGTAGGATCACGCAGGAGTGCAGCTGATATCACACCGCATGCACACAGGACTTGTCATAATACCATTTAGGATGAGCACTAAATGGACTCTTATTTTGAATTATGATTATGAAGACAACAAAAAACCTTTTGTTGGGTTAGGGTTAGGGTTAGGGTTTTCACAGTCTAACTTTATAGATGCAGTGCATCTCACCAGTTTCTTCTCAGAACGCCCAGCTGATCCAAACAAAAAGCTCCTGGTGAGATTAATACATTTTCATGTATTGTATGTTGTTGTATTGTTTAACGCTACATGTTGTAAGCATCATTGAGTCGCAGGTCCGCCGTGTCTTTAACAGCACGGTCATGTCCACTGGGATGACAGCATAGCACCAGCATAGAGTTGCTCTGTTCATCTCTCTCACCTTTCGTGTTTAAACCACTGAAGCCTGAGGCTATGTTTTAAATTTCCACCTGTTAAGCATCCCAAATTTCAGGCAGTAACAGCTCCACAACTATGAGCATAAAATCAACAGACTTTCCATCTATGGCCAAGAGACACAAGGGAAACAACTAAAAAACAATGAGTCTCGTTGTATTAACGTTAAAGTCATGCTGACAATAAAAACAAAGTACAGAGGAATTAAATAAAAATATGCCCATAAACACTGATGTAACTGAACCTAAAAACACTCAACAGCAAATCTGCTAAATCAAGAGCTGTTGTATTTACAAGGATGTACGAGAGAATGAAAAAGATTAATCCAATTGGCAAAGTAAATAATATTCTGTTGGCAGTGTTTCCCAAGACAATTGGGAAAACTTGATTTAAATTAAGCCTTACACAAGCAAAAACTTCCCAATTCTTTAGAGCAGCTACAATCAAACTTCCTTCAGTCATCTTTGATTTGTTTTATATAAAAGTTTTCTGACAGAGTGCAGACCATTTGTTTTGGCTTCTCGGAGTCTACAGATTAAAGCCAAGCTTGCTAGCCTTGGCTAATAACTTAGCATTCCACCTTCTCAAAAAATATATATTTATTACTCCAAAATAAACAAATAAAACATCACAGACATCCAGTCTATCCTAATTGCTCCAATACTTCATTGTTATAGAAAGCATGTACAGCCTTTTAATGGAAAGCTGAGCATGTACTAGACATTACTGCCCCATGACATGACAGCCACACTAAAGCACATGGCTAAATTGTGAGGGGAAAATAACTAACAAACTAGAAACTGGTCATTCTGGTAAATATGAGGCGTTCTAGTGTGATCTGTGGCTTTAGAGTTTTTTTTGCTTATTAGAGTTTTTAGGGGTTTTTTTGTGCTTTTCATTGTTATCCCTGAGTTTTAGTTTTGATTACTATCGTGAGCTGATTTTTCTATTATTGCATTCAGAGTAGAATGATTTAAGTCGCCATTCTGTTTTTTTGTTCTCTCTTGCTCTGGGATCTATTCGTCTAATTGCCTTTGTGTTTTCTTGTTGTCAAATCTTAGATGTTTTCCAGTTTAGTTACTTCCTGTTTTATTTTGTAAATCCCAGTCCCCCGTGTTATTCATTTGATATTACTTCCTTTGTATCATTTAGCTTAATTAGTTTCAGGTGTTCCTCATTCCCCACCTGTTTCCTCTTCACTTCACAGCCATCAGTGTCTGTTTGTGTACATAGTTTGTTATCCTGACCTTGTGTGTTCCCTATTTCACCGAGTTCTGTTTACTTTTGCCTTGTGGACTTTTGGAAGATATCTCACATAATCATAATTTCACATTTTAAATGTTATGCTAATTATTAATTCAAAATAATATTTTCCCCCAGAAAAGTGAGATTCAGACCTTCTTCTCTTGTTTATAATTTCCAATTATGTCTTATAGATAGATTTTGGGGCAGATTCTGGAGGATGGCAATTAGAAATTTTGGCAGCTGAAGTAATGCATGGAGAATGGGGGGTGGTACACATAAGAACTGTTCATTTTTGTTGCATATGATGGTGTTAAGTTACAGGTTTGGCTTTTTCTGTTTGTTTTTTTCCAAAAATAATGTTATAATTTAATATCACTGTCATTAAATGCAGTAGTGAAAATAACAATGAGAAATGCTAAATCCTTGAAAGTAAAAGCCCAGTTATTTCTGATTTGCATAGCTGTGCACTACTGACTGGACTGCACAATCTCACCACCTAGATGAGTGAAGTTTTAGTCAAGCTTTGGAACAGTTTGTCTTTCCGTACAATTTTAGGGTTTGGAGGATGGGGTTTGTTAGGTACACCCCCAGTCAAAGGCTCTACTTCTGA
Source organism: Hemichromis elongatus (assembly GCA_015108515.1). Lineage (NCBI taxonomy): Eukaryota > Metazoa > Chordata > Actinopteri > Cichliformes > Cichlidae > Hemichromis > Hemichromis elongatus. The sequence goes on along the minus strand of VUQR01035048.1, from coordinate 10,390 downwards.
ACAACTACTGTGATTGTTGGTGGGAGTGTACTTGCTCTTGTTCCAGTAGACTGAGGGTGCCTGGAGGCTGAGTCTTCTCATTTATCATATCTAGCATTCATTGCAACAAACCCCAGGAGCTGAGCCAGCAGGGCCACATAAAGAACATTTGCAACGATAAAGACCTCCCGAAGGTAACTCCAAAAAGTCCATGGGATACGTGTACAGCCTTTGTCGTTCTTTATCTACTTCTGATGAATTTGAAATAATGGATCTGTATTTAGTGCTTTTGGTGAGCAAAAAAGGAAAGGACAAAAATAAAGATTAATTTATTCATTACAAAGACTAAGACAAGCCTGACTGATTCTCCCTAACAGCACTCCACACACAAAACACACTCTTATACACACACAGTGTTGGAGGCTGGTGATGGTTATAAATGACCCAGATAGGATTTGTCATTAAAACAGCATTTCACCAAAATTCTCTTGCAGTAACAAGATGACACAGGCGGTGTGTGTGTGTGTGTGTGTGTGTGAGAGAGAGAGTTGGAGTGCTGTCCTTGAGTTTCTGGCAGACGAGATGGATGAGCTGTAATTACACTGATAGAGTGATGATCGGAGGAGAGGAAAAAGAAGGAGGATGAGAAACAAGGTCGAGCATGTATTTGTCCTTGCATAAGAACTGGACGTGTGCATGTGCATATTTCTGTTTTAAATGTTATGGCTGTTAAAGGATGATGGGATAACAGGCAAATCCAGATTAGACTTTCAAAGCAGAAACATGATAGACATGATAAACACTAAAGCCCAGAAACCAAACTGCAAAAAGGAGCTGGAGACACAGACCTGTGGGTGGACACTAGGCTCAACCACAACATTTAGCTCCAGCTCATTGGTCTTGTTCTCAGTGCTGACACTGGCTCAAATCTGTCTCAAGTGTTTATAACTTAGGATGACTTTTTTAAAGCACACCTTTGGAATGTTAGCTTAGCTCACTTGGATGTGGATTGAATCATAAATGTAGACATGCAGTCAGATTTTGATCCACCATGCAATACAGCTTCATTTTTCAGCATGAAAATAATCCCAAACATACTGACAATGCCTGATATAAGAACACGCAATTAACCCTACTCCACTAGTAGGTCCTCAGCTCAACTCGACTCAGTTTTTAGGGATTTCCATTAGGCTGTAGTACCTGATACCAGGTAGTTTTATAGTACCTACTTTCCCGAGTCTCCAAGCAATCTGAGACAAACATGTGACATCAACAGACTGCAAGTCACCAACTGGCCAGTCAGTGGGGTCACTCAATGAGTCAGGAGAATGACGATGACGACATCACAAAAATCAATTTATCATGCATACAAACAATCTCACAGGAGTTTATAAATTTCCTGCACAAATATTTGCATTTTGTTGAAAATCAACATTGCAGGAAAGTGAGATTGATGTTGAAGAGGCTCAGGAAGTCCATGTATCCACATTTGGCAGTTACTGATAGTTCACATGTGTCTCCGATTTGGTCTTCTGGCCTCCTAACACATTGAGCTATTGACACAACTCCAATGAGAAATAAGAATGTAATAAAACCATGTCGACCTTTTAGAAAGCAAGCTAATTATCTGTTATCTCAAGACACCAACATGGTATCAGAAGTTCACATCTTAATTGCCATTTCATCCCCAGATAAATGTTTCTATCCTACTTAATTACATCATATTGGGATATTAAACTGTTATCTCTACATTTAGACTTTAGAGTAAATTTTAACTCAGTAGTCCTGATACAGCAATCTAACCACAGCATTAGCTTGAGATATTAAGCATTGTTGTCTTGAGACAGCATGTGTAAAATGTCATTTTATCAACATGACAAACTGTGTTAGCGTGCACCATGGCATTATTGCCTCATTATACCAAGGTAAGAAGGAGCTTGTGCATTTTGTTGCTGAAAGAAGTACTCTAGTGATTTAGTACTTTAGCTCTAGAGATGAAAACGCATCACAGCAAGATCAGCAGAGCAAGACCCAGCAACAAAACTAGGTCTTTTTGCTATTTTACATTTATTTATGGATGATTAATATTATATTTTCCAAATAAATATACATACACTACCAGTCATGTAAAGACCTGCTAATGAGTTATTTTTTAAAATAATTTTTAACCATTTTCTGCACTGTAGAGCAATACCTAAGTAAATAAAATATTGAAAAAAAATATGGAATTACCTTCAAAGGGCAAACATGTTAAAAACTTTAAATAGGTTTAAATTTCAGGTTTGTGATTTGGTTTAGAAAAGCTCTGCACACTCCTCAGTCTCTCAACCAGCTCCATGAGATTGGCTCCTGGAGTTTCTCCAACAGTCTTGAAGAGATTCCAACACACGCAGAGCTCTTGGCAGAGGAGTGTCCAAAGCAGTAGAACCTCCCCCCTTCAAGTATAATTGCCCCCTGGGGTCCTCCCAAAGCCACTGGGCTGCAGTATTGTCAGCCTGTCAGCTGAATGCTAGTGGATGAGAACATGGAGAGCAAAATTTCTCGAACATAACTACTGCAATTACTCAAGTGCAACACAGTAGCACAGTTACATTTAATCACAATGGAGTCAGGGTAGCTTGGGATGAGTCAGATTACAAAATAATCCACCGCAACTTTCTCCTGATTGGCTGCTCCTCTGTAAACAGAAGATTTGACTCCCAGGTCAATGGAGCACACCTGAGATGTCCACATAAGAATTATTCTCTCTATGACGTCACACAGAACTAAAAGTTTAAAAACTTGTGAAAAAGTTATAACTCTTATATAACTCTGGCCAAGGTTAATATGAGAATTCACTATTTTAAATTAGTACAAATCTTGTACTTTCTACTTCTTAGACATGCTCGACAGGTTTGATAACTGGTACTACAAATGATTTGAATTCATAACATTAAATACAATTTTTCTATTTTGGGAAATAATATATATTGAGATAACAGGGAGTAGTATACAACGAAATAAAACGTCCTTCAGCTTTGATTTAAAATCAGCTTACTCATCAATTAATCAATGATTGATGCAATAATAACATTAAGTATTGTTGCTTTTCTTCAGTACTGGTTCTAAGTGCATCTCTGCTGTTATGGCGTGCTGCCATGTTACCTGTAGCAGGGCAAAGGAGAGTGCAGTGTTCCTTAAGCCAATTTTCAATGCTGTCTTTATTTCTGATTGAATTTTTCTGATTTCCCACAGGCCAGCCGTGACTGGTTCTTGATCCCCTGTAAGCCACCATTTAAAAAGCAAACAAACCTGGAATCGCCCGTGCTTGTTGGCTGCTTTTCCTTTACTTTGCCATCCAACTCGTCCCAAACCATGACATCTGGATTAAGGCTGAGTGACTGTGGAGGCCAGATCAGCTGCAGCAGTGCTCTAACTCACTGCAGGTTTTCATTATGTATGTTTGAAAAGTACTGTTGGACTCTTTTGGTTGTTTTGTTTTAATGAATAGAGCTATTGGCATTATATAGAAATGTCCTAATCTTTAAATTCCATAAATTTTAATACGGCTCTGTTGCTCACTATAACCTACTGCATGTGAGGATAATTATGATTAAAATAATGTCAATAGCATCTAAAAAAAAGCCAAAGACTACCTGCTTATTACACACTTATTGTGTGTAGTAAGCAGCTCCACAGCTCCAGTGTCCTCAATCTAAGACATGAATTTTGAGTTTAAGCATTAATCTCTAAACAAACTTAAAATTTGAAATAAAAATGAGGAAGAGGAGATGACAATGCATCAGATTGAGATTTACTGCCAGCTACACTGCCTGATAAAGCCGGCCACGAAGGACTCGCTTTATGGCACCTTTATTATATTCAGAATAAGATAAAGCAACAATACTTGAAACTACAACATTTGGCCACGTCCTAGATACTTTTGGCTTGAAAAAATGGCAGAGATTGAAATAGTTGAATAAATAAAATCAGGACTAAAGCTTAAAGCAAACAGCACCAGCTAATGTCAAAATCATCTACTTTGAGCTTGACCCCAGAGTACACCATCCACATACATAAGGGGTGTCCAAATTTATAGGCTGGATCCTCCTGAGGACCTGGCCTTTGGGGTCTACCTGGGCTGGGTCATCAGGAGGCTGGGTAGGCCGGAAGTGAGCGGCTGTGAAATTGGACGGTCTAGCCTGCAGATTTGCGTCATCAGCTGTCTTGGTGGAGTTTGCTTGCTATCTAAAATATAACAGGACACTGGCATAAATTCTCAATCATGTCACACTTCTGTTTAATCAGTTTTCTGTTTGACCTTTATTCAGCTGTAATCTCAGCCAAACTGATTTACTAACAAACAAATAAAACACTTAAGTCAAACAATAATATTTTTAACTTATCTAAGTGACTTATATATCATGTGTAACCTGAGTAGTGGAAGGCCCTCGGTGGTTTGAAAACGATGTGTTCTAGTGAGCCGGCTAGCAATCGAGCTGGTGGGTAACAGGCGTCTCCGAAAACATCAGAGTACTTTTGCAAATATTTGATGTCTTGATAAACCGAGCAGATATTTGAAATTTACACAGCTACATTATTGCCTAAAAATATCTTAAACGTTAATTTTGTGCCACAATAATAAGAGTAAGATTAAAACAAAGTAGCTGCCACGATTGTTGGAAACTGGAATCGGCAGTGCTATGAATTCTGGGATAGGTTGGGCCACGAAGGATACACCCAACTCATCCTTCAAATCTGGGGTCAAGGAGGACACATTTGTCTGCCCCATTTGGAGGAGTCTACAAATTTGGACAGCCTTCGTCGTCTCACTGTGACGTAATCGGCCTACAAATGCGGCCTCAGAAGGATGCAGCCTTGAATCTGGAAACCCCTACTGTCCATGACAGCGTTGCTGCTGGTCAACATGAATAAAGGTGACACTGTGTTTATGGAAGTTAAAATGTTTAAACATCAGAGGCACAATTGTCCTCCACTGTAAAAACCAATCAGATGTGTATTCTCACCTGATAGCGCTGACAATGACAAATGGAGAAATGGCCTGGTAAATGGCCTGTATTTGTATAGCGCTTTTACTAGTCCCTAAGGACCCCAAAGCGCTTTACACTACAGTCAGTCATCCACCCATTCACACACACATTCACACCAAGTTAATTGACATCTTTTAAGGGTAGCTGGAGCTAAATGTTTCAGCTTTGCTTTTAGATGGAGACAAGAAAATAGAAAAGTTAAATATGTTACTGCAACTTATTTTATGTATTCAGTTGTTCTCCTCCTTGTCCTGCTGGCTGTTAGAACAATTATTGAAAAATAGCCGAAAAATTGTAGCACAATGTGAAAACCCGTCGGCTATCATCTGATGACTCTGGGGACAATGCCAAGGATCTGAATGATACAGGGCTTCCAGTTGTTAGGAGCCGGTGGGCATGTGTGTTTTTTTGGTTTCGTTTCTCCTTTTTGGCACAGGTAGGCGGGGCAGTGGCTTGTGGCATCCTGGCACACCTGCGGCGCATCAGACATCATCAGAGGATGCATTTAAACTGCGGTGCCGCGGCCGTCTGGCGTCGGAGTATTGTCGCTTCCACAAGTGGTAACTTGCAGAGCTAGTCTCCAGTTTCATATGGTTGAGCTGAGGAATTGAGATCTGTCTCCCTGCCTGTTCCTTTTTCTGCTTTAGCCCGTCTTGCTGCCTGCCTGTATTTTTGGATTTTGGACTACTGGGATTTATGTCGGAGGTTCCCTCGCACCTGTCTGCAGTCACTTCCCTCCGCTGTTATTTCCGTGTCACAAGTAAGCTCTCCAACTCTCTCCGGTCACTTGAATTAAGCTTTCGTTCCCGCTCCCTGATTGTGTTTGTCCTCTATTCTCAGGTCGTTCCGGTGCGCGCCCTACACCCTCGCACTCCCCGGTCCCGTTTCAACCCCACTCGTTCTTCGCACGTTTTTTCATCACTGTATATAGCCCCGTCCCTTGTAAATATCCCTTTCACTACAATAAATCTGCTTGACAGTAATCCTAGTCCCGTGTGTGTCTGCTA
>VUQR01035047.1:3571-34593 GCA_015108515.1 Hemichromis elongatus | reverse complement strand
AACCAGGGTTGTTTTTTTTTGGGTTTTTTTTTTATTTTTTTAACCCCTTTTTTTTTTTTTTTTTTTTGTTTTTTTATTTGCCACTTGCCTTTTGTTTTGTTCCAAAACACAGGCGTGCCATTAAACTGACGGACATATTTTAAAAATACGGCTCAAGTAAGAAACTCAAGGTCCTGCTGACTTTATAATTGGATCAGATACATTTAAAAGAAAAAACGCAGCAAAGGAAAGTCGAGGCAAGGTCAGCTCCCCGATGAGCACCACTGCTTGAATTCATGTAGCCACCAAAATGACTGCTTTTCAACTTTAACAACACATGGTTTCACTGTGGGGCATGCTCTTCTGCATTTTTGTCCTCCTGGCTCTAATACACTTGGAGACATTTAAATGTAAATTTGTGTAGAAATTTGTGCGCTTCACATCTCTGAGCAGGCGTGAAGAAATCCTCCACCAAATGCTGTCATGTACTATTAATGTAAAGCATCCCAGATACCTGAATCCAACATGCGTACTTCAAAGCCGCTGTAGCTATGTGTCATGTTTGCTGAAATCTGTGTTTCATGGCTCTATTAATATTTGAATATCAGTATGTTGCTGTTTGACTGACTTTAATTTGCGTTGGCTTCATTGAACGCTGATAGCTGTATGTTTTTCTGTTTACCACTGCTCTGCATCCTCAGCACGCTTCCCACTTTCATTCAAGGGGAAACACAAAACCAAGCTTTGATGTTTGTCATATAGGAGGGCCTCACTGTGAGTTTTGTGACCAGGTTAGCAAGCAGGCTCCGCCTATCACAGATGTTTTCCAGCTGGAGTCCCAGTTTTCCACATCGGGTCTGTGTCGACATGTGTTCCTGGGGAATTTTGTCTCCTGCTAACGACCCTATTAGTATATCAGGAGTTGGAGGGGTCCGTGGGGGCGGGGGTGGGGGGGTTAATGATGCGTCGACTCACCTGACAAAACAATCACGTTAATGTGCTCGGTTACCACGGCAGCAAATGAGCACTTGCACTCACCTGCAGCATAATTTGATTACTTTTGACCAATTTAATTTTGCAAATGGAGATGTGTGTGTTCACCTGGAAAAATCAACACAATTATGATGGCAGTTTGTCAGAGGTGAAAGCTTTTTTCATGGAAGAATATTCAGATATCACGTTGGGAAATTAATTCTGCGTTTGCTTTTTCACTCTGTGTGATCTTTCATTGTGAGTCCATGGGTTTGATATGTGCAGATGCAGCACATGTAAATGCAAACGGCCCAACTTTCCATAGAGACATTAGATTCCTGTTGCATGTGTCTTTTTCTAAAGTTCCTGTTGTAAGCAAGTAAGTTGCAAACAACCAGGTAACATATCCAGGAGAGCAGATTTAGGCAATGTGCTTATCTCTTTTTCTTCTTTTCATTATTAATCAAACACTTCTAAACCCTCCAGTTTCTTTTCTTTTCTCATTGAGGGAAATTTAACTTAATGCAATTAATGTTTTATTGGTCTTCCAACAATCCAAAGCAAAGGAAGCCTTAAATGATGTGAAAGGAGTTGTTTGAGCTCTTTTGTTGAGCCTAAAGTCTTCTCAGATTTAGATTAATTAAAGAATATACAAATCTGTCTTTACTATATTCAATAAATATTGTTTTAAGATTCCACTTTAAGAAAAAGAGAAAAATCCAAGCACACAGCTCAGCGTTATCAGTAGCACTGCATAGAATAAGCATACAAGCAGCAATAGTGTGGACGTGTATTTACTCCACAAATATACAGAGAATCTGCAACAATCCTTGCTGGAGTTTAAAGCAAATTACAAATTACCAAAAGACCGACAGAAGCCAAATTCTGTATGTGTGGTAGCCAAACAAGCATACCTATGAAACTATTGCCAACAAAAAACAAAGAGCCGTAATGAACCATGTTCCGACAGACCATGTGCTGCTAGCTGATCATCTGCCTCCAATGTTTTTTGGACAAACAGAGCACATTACCACTTGCTGCCATGTTTGCCTCTGTCAGAACTTTACAAAATACTCATAATACTGTGCACAGGTGCATGCACACTTAAATGCATAAACTTGCAGAGTCATGTACACACAGTCACGCACTGTGTAATCGGCTTTCCCCTTTCCACCCACTGGAGGAAAAAAAAAAAAATCCCAAGAATCACTTGAGTGTGAAATGCTGAAAACATCCTGCATCCAAATCATATCAAGAGCACGGCAGATTCCCTTTGCTATTTGCCTGTTTTGTTTATTTGGCTCCTGCATACCAGCAGATTGAGCACTTGTCGTAATGACCATGCATTGTCGGGCCCACGGTTGTCGACAGGGAGAGACAGGACTGGCTGCATTCGCAAAGCTGCCATGACTCTAAAACCACATTAACGACAGTAAAACTGCCAAGCTAACACAATGCTCCGAGGCATCTGATCCTCGGTGCATCCATCCTGATGTCTGTAAGCCCTGCTGTGAAAACCGAGACAAACTTCACTCATAGAAGCTGTTTTGAGAGAGGTGTGACATCCTGATGGATGGTGAGAGGGAGACAGAGAGAGAATAAGGAAAAGAGACACGATAGTGGGAAGAAACGCTCGACTGACCTGAGCTCTATCCCCCGTTCCTCCTGCTCAGGCCAGAAAGACGTTGATGAAACATTTTTTGGATGTTGTGAAGAGGTGCCTATTGATAAGATGATGCATGCCACACATGCTAAGGAATTTCCCTATGATGTTTTCTCCCATAGGGCCAGATTCACTAACTCGTAGCACCAGCACAAACTAGCATCAGATATGGTTCTGTATTTGAGAGAGTGCAGTGAGAGTTTTGGTCCCTTTCTCCAATGCACAAAATTTAAGATGGAGAATATTTAAATCAAGCACACAAACTGATTTACTAACAGTTGTGGCACGCATTGTATATAATTGCACTAACATTTATGAGATATTTTCAGTTACTGAAGCCAGTGTTTATTAAAACGACTCTCTCTGCCAGACTACATTTAATTACATTGAACATAGGCCTACATGCGACATACATACGACCTATATTTACATGTTTCCGATTACATTTAACAAGCTGTGCCTGTCTCTTAGTTTGCGACCTCACGCTAAATTGCACAGGTCTTGACAGTTGCATTGAAATGAACTGACTGAATTCATTTAGAAAACTGCTAAACTTTTGTAAATTAGTTTCAAAACGAATCACAATTATCATTAATATTTTTAGATTGTTCCCACATGCCCACATTTTGCCCCATCTAGTAAATCTGGCGCAGCCTGTTTGCTTTCATTTGTCCTGTTGTTTATTTGTACCATCAGTGATAGTTTAATATTAACATTACTGGAAATTATCCCTGAGTGGGTTGCATCAGGAAGTACTTCTGGGATAGAAATTTGCAGAATAACATGCAGATTCATCTGCTTGGGCCAGAAAGGTGCTTTATTAACATTATTAGACAAAATGAATAAGTCACAGTCCTTCTTTCACCTTTGGGGTCACCACAGCATCTATTTCCATCTCATCGTATGTGTAGCATCCTTCTCTGCACATGCCCCTTCACTACATCCATTCAACATCCTTTGTCCAATATATCTATTATGTCTCCTCTGCAAACCAAACCTCATGCCCAAACCATTTACAAAGCACTTGACTTGAGCGCTCTCTCTCTCTGATATATCCATTTCTATTCTTGTCCATTCTGGTCACTTTGACATCTTCAGCTCCGCCACTTTCCGCTCGGCCTTCTGTCTTTTTGTCAGTGCGACTTTGAATAAATCACAGTCCAGGATAAAATATCACTTCTCTGAACAAACTCAATAGATACAAACAACTTGGTTTTCTAATGACCAAAAATGACTACAAAAAAATAAAAGGTACTTATTTAGATCCTTGCAGAACTCCACTTTGTAAGAATTGAAAATAATTACTGGATTTAACCATGTCAGGTCTAAGTTATCATTAGTGACAGGCCCAACTCTCCTTTACTGGCTGAAAATGACTTTTTTAAAAAAGTAATTTCTTTTCTGTGAGTCATGTCTTGACAGGATGTGTCTTAGAAATCAAGATGGTCTGTATTTAAAAGAAGGGAAAAAAAATTTTTTTTTAAGTTTGGCCTCTCTAATGGAGATTTGAAAAAAAGGTTATTTTCAATTTTGGTAACAATTTTGGGAGTTTTAACTGTACAATGTGCCACAACAACAGTCGTCCTAGCTGCTTGTAGATGAGGAAAGACACTATGCCAGAGTTGATCTAGAAAGCGGACATCACAATTGGACAGCAACCCATGGTCAAAACATGGGCTCAACATAAAGTCTGTAACAGGCATCTATAAAAGTATGTAAAAGTATGTATAAAAAGGAGGTCATAGTTTTGCCTTGATTAAGTCGTATTTATCTGACCAAAGTCACATCACACTATCAGTAGAATTTGAACCCATCTAAAAACAGCATAATACTGCCCATCTTTCACTGATGACCCCTTTTGTCTGTGTGATTTCAGGTATCGCCATAGCCAGCGCTCTGGTCGACACGTCACAGCAGCGAGTGATGGACTTGAAAGAAAGAGCCCTGGGTCTGAAGCACCGCAAACACATTGTGCACCATCAAGGGACCTGCGTATGAACTATGTGACCTCAACAAGGCGCCACCACATCCAATACGTCAAAAGGGAAATTTCACTGGACACACTCTTTTTGACTTTAGACACAATGAAGAATTGTGTACACAAAGGAAAAAAAAATAGGGTTGGATGATCCTTGATCTTAAAGTGGTTTGGAAAGAAGACGGATTGGATGGATTGGAGCATACAGATGGGGCGAAACCATTCTGTTCACAGGCACCCAAAAGTGGTAAATGGTACTTGTAGTCCGTTTCTTCCTTGGACCAGATACAAGGTTTTTGTCATTGTCCCCGTCTGTATATTTTTGGAGAAGTACTTGCAAATTGAGACTGAAAATGTCTCTCTCCACCACAGCTTTGTTCAGAATTTTGCCACGAGGAGCTGGCAGACCTTTTCCATTTTCATGCCGTGTGGTTTTTGTCTCTCCCGGGTTCTACGGTCCGCTATATGGACAGAGAACATAAAATAGAACTGTCGTTTTTCACCAAACAAAACTAAATGGCTTTGACCTCCAGTGAAAAGATATTGATAGCTGATAAAGTCCCCCTGATTTACAAAACCAATGAGACTCAGGAGCAAAACGAGGAAAGAAGAACACGATTTAACTAGATCAGTGCAAAACTCTGCAGCTGGCGGGGGGGTCTGTTACAATGATAGAGGAAAAAGTTTCATTTGTTAATTTTGAAGTTGTGGATTCAAAGACCGGCATTTTTGCTACAAAGATCATTGGATGCAAGTAAAAAAAAAAAAGTGTTTTATAAAATATGTGTGGTTTGTTTTTCCCTACACTGACAGCTGAAGTTATAGGTTTTAATATCTGCTCAGGTCCTCTGTGATGAAAAAGGTCCATTATCTGTAGCTCTGGGCTTTATATACACACATTCGTATATGCACTATAAGTGAAATGCTTTACCCGTACATTAGAACCCTCTGTGGAATTTTATTATGCAACTGATCTTCCAAACATGATGTTTATTCTGGGCTTGCGATGTAACCTCAAGGTCGGTATCAAAACTACTGATGGTATTCATATGCCTTTTTTTATTTTTTCATTACTGTGAAGCTACCATTTACATCTTTCCTCATGATATTCCAAGTCTGTTTATCTGCAACACAAACTTTAATATAACAAATCTCATTATATATTATTTATTACGAATGCAAAATGCGGTTAAACATTTTTTAATTGATTCACAAAGTTTTGTTTTGTTTATTTTTTAAACAGAAACTGTAGATAAGTGATTTTATAAGGAAAGTCTGTGCAGTAATCGCTTTTCTTTGCTTGTGCCCTCAGTGTCTTCACTCATTTCTAACTGTTTATTTTGTACATCACAGAAAGTTAAGATGCTTTCCCTTTATCTCTTGTATTAAACCTCCATTTAATATTGTAAAGTCACCTTTATCAGCTGCACTACAAAGTAACATGATGTCTTGATGCACATGCATTACCTACTGCTTTCTTTCAGGCATTTTAATGTCATTTTGCACCAATTTGTTGCTGAGATTTTGGATTTACAAAGGGCAGCTCACCACAGTGTATTTGTCCATATGAGCATTAAATCTGTACATTTACAATTTAAAAACAAGAAAAAAAAAATTAAATGCTTCTTTGTGTTGGTATTCAGTCTGAAACTGTGTGTGCTTTTACCTCTGATGTTGGGAAACAGCATTGATTGGTGTTCTCAGGATGTCAGTCGGGTCAGATGACAAGATCGGCCAGAACTACAGACAGTGTCATCCAACACTGTTTCTACAGTTACATAATGACTCACAGCATCCTGTGAAATAGAGTAAACTTAACACTATTTTAACTTAATATATCGCAGAAAGTTGGTGTCGAATTTCCACGATTTCCAAGTGCTATAAACATCTAGGTTTCTAAAGCATCCCTGTGACATTAAACACCTGCATTATTAATATGTACCAAATCGAATCATTATAGGCTTTATTAAGTTCAATCTTCTTTTTATAAAGTGGATGCTGCAGGTGTACCTAATAAAGTGGCCACTGAATTGTTTCCTGTTCACTTTCTAGTCCCATCACTGCCTCCTGTTTGTCATAATGTGTGTGCAGAGGGGACATCAAGAACAAGCACTTCCGTTCTATTTCTCACCATACAAGCCAAATGTCCCCGTTAACATACAAATCAAACAAAGCCTCGTGTCATCCATCCATGTGGACCTCCCTGCCATGTGGTTCTACATACTGAGCGTCTCAGTGAGATGTTGTTCATAATAAAACCTGGATATGGCTCAACATTTGTACAATTACTATCGTTTTCAAATAAACCCATGTCTCCTTCTGCTGCACTTATAAACGGCTGCTGTATGCCTTTAAAATCGACTATGGATTATATCCCTTTGTCATCAAGCGGTGGGGGCTGCTTGTCGAGGTGATCCCAGGCACTTTTATGCAAATGCGCGGCTCTAAACGGGAGAAAACGCCAAAATATATCCTTTCTAAGGAAAAGCAGTGGGGGATCTAGTGGCTACACTGCTCTTTAATGCCTGCATGCATTTCAAGATCATTCATAGGCGGTGATACAAAGGTAAAGACATCCGGGGAAGCAATGTTTTCATGTCAGTAATCATTTCTATATTCCTTCTTTTACATTAATGATCTTAAGAACTAGCAGTTTATCCCACTGACCATTTCTTTCATGTTTTCTATTGTCATATTTATGTCTAATAAAACAATTAGATTAGGCTGTACATCCTAATTGGACCTTGATTGCAGAAAACTATGAACAAAGGCATAATTGTTGTACTAATAGAAGCAATTTTACCTTCTGTTTGACTGTTTCCTTTGAAATTCTCATCTGGAACTTGAAAGCCCTCAGAACATTACATTGGGTCAACGCTGCTGCTGTCACCACCATTAGTGACCAAGAGGAGATAAGTGCTCCTTTTTATGCTCTTAGCTCACTGTATTTTCTTCCCTCAAGATAAAAGGCTACAGTATTTAACATTAAGTGGATTGCTGGCATCTTCGCACCGCTCAATACCAGCACGTCAGGGCCAGCAGGAAGTGGTTCGCGTTCCCTTTTATCTTGATCTGAGATGTTTTTGAACCGGTTCTGAGGATGACGAGGGCCTGTGTTTTTAGAGTAAAGTCAATGAAAGAAGCTCAATAACTGACTGACACCTCCCTCCCCAACCAGACACAACACCAAATGAAATGCAAACATGCAAAGTGTCTCAAGAAAGAAAGGATACCTGTCTAAGCAAAAGCTCTCTGCTTCTCTTAAGCAACAAAATACAACTTAAACATGCAATTTACCTGTCATGCACCTAGGAGGACAAACAGACAGCAAGAAAACGCATATAATGTATTCTTGCATATATGCGTGCACAGTGACTTAATTACCAGAGAATAATGATTATACGCCATACAGTTTGTGTATCCTCAGGTTACAGTTCACACATGAGAGAAGACAAAACTGAAAGCTAATCCATACTTTGACATTTGTCTACTGATACGTCACATATGATTTGACACTACCTGAATGATGTAATCCAGGTAAGTAAATCCCAAATGGTTAATGCTGTTCAGCGTGTTCAGTGGGAGAAATGTTTTGTCACTCATCCAACTGACTTCTTCAGTCTCAGCTGACTGCAGGTTTCCCCAACAGTTCATCTGCACTAAACTGAACCCAGCCCAGTGGGCTGGGAGGTCAGTTCCTTGAATATTAATATGCAAATTGTCATGATAATCGATCAGAGACCACTGATCAATGGCCATCTGTGTACCATTCACAGAGACGTGGGAAATGGCTGCTAACATGGCCCCTCCTCGATTCAAAGATGGTTGTTTCCTTTTCATGTAAAACAAAAAATGTGTTTCAAACCCTAAAACACGTGGTGCCAGATATAGCAGCAGGACAGCTTAGTGGTTAGACAACATGCCTTTGGGGTGGGATTTGCAAGTTTGATTCCCGCCTGAGGCGTCTGTACCCAGTAAAGGTACAGCACGGAGGGAGGTTAGCCAACTATGGGAGCCTTGGTAGTTTAATTCCTTTTTATTACTACAATCCTAGAAGGATTCATTAACCCCAGTCTGAAATGAGTCTTCTATTAAATTAGCAAAAATCAATCTCACATCACCTCAGCCAAGTCTGCATTATTTTGTCTCACACACACACAGTCTGTGTTAGGAGCCTAGCGCACACAGTGCGACGCTCTAATACAATGTCCTCATGTCCTTTTCAGAACATGTTAAGTAATAAAACTGATTACTTCTTAAGGTCAGAACTCTGGTTTTTCTCTTTTTTCCTTCAGCTTTCCCATCTCTCTCTTCTGTCTCAATGCACCATCTCTGCTGCCCTCTTCCTGCCTCCTTTCTCACATCCGCTTGGCGTCACCTCCTCCTTGTTGGGAACTCAGGGTCAGCTGAGCCACATCCTTGTGATTGATGCTCCGTCCAGACCTCAATCTTTATGCCATTACGGGCCAATTGTGGCGGGTAATTCGGGCCACGGTGTGAGGACGAGTAACCGAGTCAGGCAGATGAGGGTAGGGGGGTTGGGTGGGGAGTGACAAAGGATTACAAAGCACACTGCTGTCCTCTGTCCACCTCCTTCCACACACACACAAAGCAGCAACTGGCCAGTAAGTCAGCCGGCCTCAGTGACGCTGTGAAGAATGTTGGCCTGTCAGTGTCGTCCTTTACGCAATACCACCACGCACTGCTCTGTCATAAGTGGCCTTCTGCGCTAACAAAGAGAGTATTTTTTCCCCCCTCAGCACACAAAGTGCTAGGATATGGATGAAAGAGGAGTGAAGCTATTGATGCACTATATCAGCTTAATTTTGTGAGCAATAACCACAGAGACATTAAGCAGCAGGGTCAGCTGACAGGTCGAGGTGACCGGTTTGCTGCTTTGTCAGAGAGAAATTTTGTGTCATCTGTGTTTCCTCTTGTTTTATCGGTTTGTCACCCAGACTGATGTTATGCAACCATCTGAAGTTATTCAAACCTTCCTCTAAATGAAAAAAAGGCTAAAAAAAAAAAAAAAGTTTTCAGCAAAACCTTGATTTGATCCTTTGTGTTCAGTTCGAAACGGTTTCTTCATGCTAAATAAGTGATCCCTGTTTTGAATTTGTCTACAGCTTTTACGTTTTTATTTAACAAGGTTGGGGCATTTGAGAAATGTGAACTTTTTGTATTGTGCTGTAGCGCGATATGGCAACCACATATCCCACCTGTCTCCTCAAATCTGCTCTGTTTACACTCAAATCTGCATCCCTGCCTGACGGGAGAACAAGGTTCTGCATTATGTCTGTGTAGGTTCTCAGTCATGCTAGTCTAAGAGCTTCGAAAAACAGCGACTGGACTTTCATTTATCATCCAAGGCTTGGCATGGAGCGCGCAAAAGGCTGACTGTGGATCGTGCCAAGAGGAGGCTGTTTAAGCAGTAGAGAGTAAGACACCCAATATCATGGCAAAGCATGTCATCTACACGCCTTCTCTTAAGCGTGGATGGACACATATGCTTAAGCTGCGGATTATTCAAGCCAACATGATATTAGTCACAGGAAACCTGTTAAACAGACTAAGGAGCCTGGGGGGGGGAAAGCGACTGGACTTCTTTAAATGGTCTGTATTTATATACCGCTTTACTAGTCCCTAAGGACCCCAAAGCGCTTTACATTACAGTCATCCAACCATTCACACACTGGTGATGACAAGCTACATTGTAGCCACAGCTGCCCTGGGGCGCACTGACACTGGTGCCACCGGACCCTCTGACCACCAGCAGTAGGCAACGGGTGAAGTGTCTTGCCCAAGGACACAGCAACCGAGACTGTCAGAGCCGGGGCTCGAACCGGCAACCTTCCGAGTACAAGACAAACTGCCAACTCTTTGAGCCACAAACAGAGCTTTGGTTCCTTTGACCTGGATGATAGAGAATGTACACAGACACATTTAAGGACACATTACTAACACATTTATGTGTAAATACACATCAGCCACCTAGCTTATTTTTTTAAAAGGAGCATGTAATGTATACCTTCCTTGGTGACTAGTGGCTTGCTGACTTTAAATATATTTTCCGCGGTGTTGGTACTTCAACGTAAGCATGCGTGTCCATTTCACTCTTAGGAGATACAAAGCGTGACACGTGCACAGAGCAGGAGTGTCAGCTGAATAGCGAGGAGCCTAATGAGGTTCAATTAAAATGCTTCACCATAAAGTTTTGAAATCAAGACTTCTTACACTGTGTCGTTGCACAAGTGTTAGAATCGTTCTATTTTTCTTGTTTTTAGTTTCAGTTAGTCCCAAAGGATTTGTTTGTTTCCCATTTAGATTTTAATTTTTAGTGTTTATTCATTTGTCTTTTAACCTTTTTTATTCATACTACAGACCTGCATATGTTAGATACAAGGTTCAGAAAGAATTTGTATCCCAGTACTTGTATGAAGGCCTGTTAATTCCCTGTCATGACATCCTGTTGTCAACACATCCGCTGATGCCCCTCAGATTGGTTGTGTTTACTAACACTAACACACAGACAAAGGCCAAAACAAGGACAGTTTTTAAACACTTCAATTTTTGTAAACCAGAGGGTATTCTTTCTTTTCATCATGACTTTGGCTTCAACAAAAATCGGACCAAACAGCTTTGAAGCTGATGGCTCATCTGAGTTGCCTCACCTCGTCCACAGCTGCCGTGCATCTGCAAGCCACTTTGCAGCCGTGCTAACCAGATCAGCCTGTTCTGTGCTGCTCCTCCCATCTTTACTTCTATGCACATACAATGGCAGTAGGTGCAGAACAGAACTATTTTATTATAAGTAAATAATACAAATTACAATCTTCCCAAGCCCCTATTGACCTCAAATCCTTGTGATCTCTAGCAACTCCTAAAGCAATGCACATTTTTTCCTAACAAATCGGTTGCCGGGTGGTTGCTGTGATCACACTGGTCTGTAAAACTTGTGACTGAGGCATGAGAAGACCTTTTTGTTTTGTTATTTATTTACTTATATTAGTAAATATTCAGGTCCATAATTGATAATCCTGAGACCTGCCATCCTTGTATAACACCTGACTTAAAACATGAGTTTATCAGCACTTTGTTGATAAACTTTTTCTGGTTTGGAAACTTTTTGATCTTCTAAAATGTTTATTCATGCCTCACTAAAACTCATTATTGGTCATTCTGTTTTACAGGAGAATTAAAAGAAAAAATGTAAACATTAAAGTTAGACACAAAATGGCCAATTATACCGCGACTATAAAGAACCACCGATTAGGACAAACACATCTATTATTAGTCATAACCTCTTTGTCACGGCGACATGAATTGGCCACACAGGAGTTTACTGCACTGCACTGCAGTTCCCTCATGATACATTAATAGCTGTTAATTTGATGCTGGTGTCAGGAGAGCCGGTGTGTTTATGTGAAGTTTTATGATCCTCTTATAAACTGTCCATTAATGAATAGAGCTTTTGTATCGATGAACTATAAAAATATATAATACCGGGAGCCTCGCTATGAGTGGGAGCGAATCAGGCTGTAGGATGATTGTCGATTCTAACAATGAGTCTGGTTCAGGTTTATTCTGGTTGTTATTCATATGCATCACCATCTTAAAAGTTCTTCATGCTAAAGTGAAAGTGTTTATTGTACCACAAATCTCCATAACACGTGTTCCTAGAGAAAGGAAAGGCAAGAGTGTGGAGAAACCTTACCTGTGTTGAACTCTGGGAGGGTCAAGTCAAAGAAGATTAAAATCTTATCTGGACCTAATAAGAGATCAGAAAGTGGCAGAATATATGTACACTGAAAATATGTTTTAGGAAACGAGTTGAAAATACCCAACCCAATCAGTTCTTATGAATGGAGGAAACAACCATTTGTAAACACGCTTTAATGCGATAAATTTGGTCATTTTCGACATTGGGGTTAAAAGGGGATCGACTCCAATTTGGTGGCTACATGAACCTTTGGTACCTCCGTGTCCCTTAATCCTAACAAATTACACATTGTGTGGCCACAAATCAGAAAACAAAGTCCAACAACTAGCCGTTTGAGAGATGACGCTGAGATGAAGATCTACTATCTCTGAAAATTAAGACATTTTTAAGACCATCAAATCAGTTCAACTGCAGGTTCAGATTCCATAGAATTGAACGACCTCTAAGAATGAAAAATGTCTGAGGAGGGTCAGACAGGACAACTCCTGATGCTTAATATATGCAACGATATGACAACCTGAGGGACAGCAATATTAAATAATGAGAAGCATCATTTCATCTAAGCCAATATGACCAAGCAAACCTCATAAGACTTATCGAACATTAAGGAAACACACAAACATGTGCAGAAGAAAAGCTTGTATAGTAAAAGAACTTCCACATGGCACCTAGCTCGGTAGCCATTACTGTTTAGGAGCCAACAGTCGAGATTGTGACTAATTATTGTCTCTCTTACTGTTTCCTACCTGCCATGGTCCCTGGAAGTTGACAGACAAAAGATGGCGGCCAGGGTTTAAAGCACTTAAATACATAGTGGGGCTGACTGGACCGCGCCACCACTTCCTGCTGAAGGGGGAGGAGTTTATTTTTGTTATTAAAAAAAAAAACTTTTGTATTTCATTAAATATTTGAGTTTAGGGTTTAGTGGTTTTGAGTTTCTTCTTTGGTGTTTAGTTTATTAACAAACTGGACCGTACTGCATCGTTTTTGTTGTTTACCACTGTGTTTGTTTAGTTACCCCCTGTTGTGTCATAGTGGTCTGATCAGCCGTTATATACACCCTGCTGTGCCATTTCCTGTTTAGGTCAGTTATGTTTGTTTGGACAGTTGTTTGGTTGGTCAAGTTGACAATTCCCTACCTGAGATTATTGTTGTTTTGTCTTTTTGAGCTCAATATTTATTGTTGTAAATATAACTTTTTGGTTTAAATAAATGAAAACCCTCTTTTCCTTTGACTCCTCCTGCTTTTTAAGCTCGGTCCATCGCAGTCCTCCAGTCGTCCATAGTCCACAATGCGACAAGAACGGAACAATCATCTGGAAACAAGCCATGGCATGACCACAACTACTGCAATTATCAAATGGAGTGAATTCTAAAACCCCTTAAAAAACAAAAAAACAAAAAGAAAAGTAAAGTATTCGCCAGTGCAGTAAATCAAGCATGGTATCAGTTCGGTCAGGCAAGGACGATTTGCTCCGCCTAGAGTTGCTGCAAATCTGCAAACCAATTTGCAACACATCTCTACAGCGGCCACCTCGCTGTGCAGCTTCTGACTTAAATGTCATACCTGTTGTCACTGATGCCTCTTCTGTTCTTTACTGGGTTTGGCTAAAAATCCCAAAACCTCACTACATTTATACAGGAAGGATTAATATTAACCTTCTTTTGAATATAGCGGTCCTGTATTTCAGCCTCTTAAATACAAATAAATGACATGCTAGGACCAAATATCAGCTCACTAAAATATGAGGTCATTAATTTGATTTGAGGGACCCCTGGAATAAAGATTATTTGCATTTGAAATAGGTCCAAATTATCCTCCTGCAAGAAAATACAACTTTAAAAGGAGGTGAAGCTCATTCTTGTCGATTTCTTGAATGATGAAATTTGCAGCTATAGCCAACTACTGTTCTTATTCTTAAGTCATTCCATTTTGCTGCACAGAAGCCGGGGGATGCCTGCTTGTGCCCCACAGCTTTAATCACAGCACATTCATGAATGCCGTTCCACAGGAAGAAAAAAAATGACTTTAATGACTCTTAATAGGCTCAATTTCTGAATGTGAAATGTTACCTGCATTAAAAAAGTCCAATTTCCCACATTTACTGGACTTTTTGTTTTTTGGACCGTTTTGTTTGGAAGCCGCAGTTGGAGTGGGCACTAATTTGGGGATTGTATGTCATGTATTTGTGTGACTTTTTTATAGTCTATATTGTGACTTTACTTAAGTGGACGTGCCCTTAAGCAGGTGGTGTTGAATCTGAAGGATTGGGTAGAAAGAGACTTTCAACTTTACAGGTTTATTATTTTAATTGGCACTATTCCATCATGTTAGGTCTTGGTGCTTTGGTGTTTTCATTAAACATAGATTTTTGTTTTTAAGCATGTCTCACACCTCAGTAATCCACACTTCTGCTCCAGGAAGTAGAAAGAAAATGTCACTTTTAAATGTGTTAACTGCTCTTTTTACCCCCTCAGGCTGGAGCAGATTCAAAGACAGGTTCCTAAAGTGGACAGAACTGAAGGGTAAAGTATGTTTTCGGAACAAATCAAGTCTTTTCAGTTGAGCCTGCCATAGTAATTACATCATTGTAGTTATCCTGCTGTATTTTCTACTTGATTCACAGACTTTTTTTCACTATTGCAAATCTTCTTTTTCTTTTCAATACTTTCAATACTTTATACTAACAAATTAGCAGCAGATCTTCAAATCTAAGATGATTCTAACTTTGAATGTTTGAAATCTCGATGAAAGACTCATCGTTGAAGGAAATCTGAAGTGTCAAGGTGACGTGAAGAGGAACAGCCAGTAGGATTCAACTCGTTTCTTTTTCCACAAATGGACTGCAGATGACCAATTTATAAAATCAATGAGTTAACCCAATGTAGGCAAAACCTACAAACAATAACGGATCTAGAATCCCCGCCGTTCTTTTACCGTATATTTATAAGTGCAACGGCCTTAACACGGATGTAAAAAAAAACATCAGTGGGTTCCACAAAATAGATTTTTCACTAAATTTGCTAAGTGACTGGTATGATAGCCTAGGTAATAAATTATAGCTAGCAGGGATTCTGCAGGTTGTTGTTAGCGAGGTCCATAGAGACTCTGTAGCTCAGAGTGGATCTCATCAGCAGAAAGTGGATTAACATGCAGCAGCTTAAGATAGCTGAAGTGGAGTCTAGCAGACTGTAGAACCAAAAGTTGGGTAAACTGCTAGTAAAAGGATTGCAAATGGTGTTGTTAACACGGAGTAATAGAAAAAATAACAATTTTAATACATATCAATAGTAGTACGAGTTTGCAGCAGGAACAGTGTTCACTTGTGCTTTACAAATACTGAACTCAGACGTCAGACTGGAAATGAGAGACAGCAAATAAGTGCACACTTCACTTGTTCCTGTGGTGACCAATGGTTGTGAACTGGTCTCCATGGCAATAATAAATGAATAAATTACCCAAGCCATTACACATTCTTTCCATGTGTATGAAATTTGTTGTATAATTAATGGCTGCGCATAAGGAGTGACTGAGTACGGTGGCAGAGAATGATGTCTTTACCGAATAAGAAGCAACAAAACACCAGGAAAGCGTCCATCTGAGCTGTAGCTGGTTACTTTACACAAATAGTCTTATTTTAGGCATTAAAAATACTGTGGGTCAGATATTTTGAGCTGCTTGCTTCAGTAAGTGATGTGGCATTTATGTTCACTTCCCCAAACTAACAAATTCTTGGCTAATGGGTTTCCAACTGCAAACGCTTAACACAGTGCTTGGTATTAATGCTTGAGGACGTGCGGTTCACTTAATGGATGAGAAAGTAAATCCAAATGTCAGACTAATTTTATGACATTTGATGACGACGCACGCAACAATTTTCCCCGTCATTCTTTTCTATTATACAATAATGTTTTATTCATATTGCTGAAAATGCATCTGCTGATGTCGCCAATGTCAATAACTATCAACACCGTTCTTATGACACATTTAACCATGACTGGGAGCTCGAGAGCCAGTATTTACCTGCTTGAAGGACTTTTCAAATCTGACCCCGTTTTCT
The DNA here is from genome assembly GCA_015108515.1 of Hemichromis elongatus. NCBI lineage: Eukaryota > Metazoa > Chordata > Actinopteri > Cichliformes > Cichlidae > Hemichromis > Hemichromis elongatus. Next base: position 18,220 of record VUQR01035047.1, on the reverse strand, counting down.
GAATCCCTGCTACAGGATTACTCCAAAACACCAGGTGTTTGTGGAGTGACAGACGAGAAGTGAAATGCTGGAGAAAGTTTGGCCTCAAAGTGCAGTAGGTCAATTTTTTGTGCTTTTTCCTAAAGTGGCCAAAGTGTTTTATTGGTAAGCTGGGGAGATTTCAACAGTGCAAGGTCATTTCTTTATGCAGTTAACGTTACACTCAAGTGTTTCCAGAAAAAAATAAGCAATAAGAGCACTTGAGCCAGGTGCTTGAGTCCAACCCACATATTAGTGACTCCTTAAGGACATCAATATTTCCTTTCTTTAAATAACCAGAAAAATGCCAAAAAAGCCAAAATGCCCTGTTGAGATATATCCCGACTGGGCATGTGAACCATACTTCTGGTCATTTACATATTAAAAATGAACAACGGCCCCCAGAGCTGTTGAATGGAAGGCTCTGGTGTCACAGCCTCTATTGATCTTGTGCTATACTTAAATAAAATCTAATTGATTAAAATGCTGCACATTCATTATCTGTAGAAAAATATCTACAAGAGTGTGGAGCTTGCCTTCTTTCTTTGAAAATTTTCTCCAAGTCCAGCACCTGCCAAAAAGGTCTGGGATGTGTGTACCCTTTTGTTCCCCGTGGTTCTGGTTCTCAGCATGGCGCGTTGGATAATATAGTATCACTGTGTGCTCACTCGGTCTGCTGTGACCCCTCCTCCTCACGCCAGTTGGTCAAAGCTAAAAAATTGTGCGAAACCTCAGATGACTCTCACTTTATCTTTGGGTTTCCTCTGGCTCGGTAACCCAGGGTCAGCTGCATTAACACACATGATCTTATCGGCCTCTCTGGATCACCTCGCATGGCCTCAAAGTTTCTTTAATCCTGCCCGCCTCACCTGCCTTTCCCACGGGCCCGGTGCCTGCCTTTCATGTCTCCTCAGCGAAATAACATCACACACAAGCAGTCTGGGTGATTTAACAGTTTTTAATTATAACTTTTTGTACAACAGATTTTACATTTTCACAAGCTAAGAAGTTAATGATGCCACATAGCTAAGGGAGTCTGCAAACTCTAAATCAAAAAAGCTGGTATTTCTGGTATTTTAAAAGAACAAATGGGACTGTGATGGATAGTAAATATTTTTACCATCTCTACTGTTTGTTTGGTCCAAAAGTGGGGATCCTTACATTGTGAGGAAGTGCCCCCAGTTTTGAGGCCTTCTGTGATCAGATGAACTCTTCACAGAAAGCGCTCTCGTATTCCAAAGACTGCGACGACACGGCTCTGGGATTTGAATATAAAATGATCACACATACTCTAAGACACACTTCTTAGAAATGCAATCAGTCCTAGGTAGGGCTTTTGTGAAACAACTAATAAGATTTCTCTTTAACTTTCCATCCAAACTGCAGACATTCAGTTTGTGGTAATCATCCCACGTCCCCAACCATCTTCAAACACACCATAAAAAAAAAATCCTTCAAAAGCATGGTCCTGAATATATTTGTCCTTAAATATTGATTTCTAACACCATGCAATGAGTTTTCTGTCTTCCTTAACTTCAGCATAAAAAAGAACCATTTAAATCTTTAGCAGGTCCATCTCATTAACTTCAACTCATCAAAAGAGCGAAAATTCGTAAAAGATAGAAAAATAAGTGTAAATCTTATCCAAATAACAAACAAACAAAAAAAAACAAACCTATCAACACTGCATTTTAGCAACGTCATAAATGGGGCTATGGTACAAAAGTGTATGCTTAGGAAATACAGCTGTTTTAAGGTACAGTAAGAGAGTTATAATGATATCCTCTGTCTCAGATGCAATAATATTCCATAATCATGTACATACTGGGAGAAATATACATTTAAGTTGTTATAAAAAACAATATTCTGGCTTTTTCAATGAACTCTATGTTGCATCTGAATGTCAAAATAGCTCACAATGCTCTGAAATAGAATATTATCAGACATTTATTTGTCCAATTCATAGTTTCAGCCAAGTACATACAGTGCATATACCATGTTTATGCTCGGTAAATAACATTGAAGTTCTACTATACACTAGCTGTGTTCTGAGAAGCGACATAAACCTAAGCAGCGAGTCATGAGTATCTTGTCAGTGGCTAGTGGTTTGCTGAACATGCCACAGAGATCACAGAGAAATCTGTCAAAATTAAACGCTAAGATTTTTTTTGCCTCCATTGGAAAAGCTGGAAAAACATTTTTCCAGCAGTCATCCGAAGCAGACGTACAAAATCATTAATGGTTTCCATATAGATCAGAAGACAAGTGTAACCATTTGCTAAACTCCTGCCTGTGCTTAAGCTGAAGCTGACCTGTTCAACATGACGAAGTGGTGTTTGTCACGAAGAGCAACTTAATATTTGAAAAGTAGGAAGGGTGGAGTCACCTCTTGACTCTAACTTTCCATTTCAAATACCAAAATCAACTCTTAAGTTGATATTCCTTATAATTCAAATTAAAAATGACCAGGTTATTACATTATTTTAAGAAAACATTGTCAGATTAGGACTCTTTGCCCTCAGGAGCTTTGCACTATGTCGCGTTCAAGGTTTTTCATCCACGGTACATTTACCAGAGTTAGCCCTCATTCTCAAAACAGCTTCTAGTTCTCTGAGTTGGTAATGATGACATATTAACACGAAATAATCTGCATTTCCATGTCTGCTAAATGCATGCTCACTGTTTCCATGGGACCACGATAGCTTATATATTGTGTGTTTAGTCTTGTTTTAAAGCAGCTTGTACTGAACTTTTGGTACTTCTGTGTTATTTATTTATTTGTGTAATCTAGAAGTGACAGATTAGGACCAACCAGTCAAGTGCTAAGCTGTTAGCTAATATTAACAAGCTTTCGAAGGAAGGTGCATCCACAGACTGAACTGCTACACTGCACAGACACAAACACCTGTTAATAATTTTCAAGTAAAATACAACTAAAAGATGAGAACCCCCCCCTTATTAAAACTGGAGCACAGACTTAGTGAACAGGCAATTAGTCAAATTTACCACACAGGACTTAATATTATTATTATATAATTGATCACACTAAAAATGCTCCAAAAGGTAACAACACCACAAATATGGCCGAGGGGTCAAGTTCAGTGACCCGAGTTAGCTGAGGTGAAGGCTAGCAAACAGCACCGCTTCTATTAGGAAGCAGAGTTGGCATGCAGCCTGCAAGTGTACAAGAAAAACCCTCGTTTGAGGTTCCCGTTCTCTAACCAGTAAATGTTAATTATGTAAATAAGCTTGTTAGTTAGAGATTATAAAGTGTATCTGTGACAGATCTTTGCTACTTAAAATAAAGAGAAAATTCTGCCTCTTGTCATGTCATTTGAAAGTCGCCATACTAGAATTAATTAGCAAATGTGACGATGGCTAATGGGGTTTAGCAAATGGTCAGCTTAAAGTTAGCATTTTCTTCCTGAACATGCTTTGATAATTTCACAATTGAGGCAATAAGTTGTGACACAGAAATGACAGAAGACGATGTAGTGATGGAGGCGTGACTTAGTGCTGATTACACTCTACAACAGCAAGCCTGCTTTTTTTGTCAGCTCTGGTTCCCGTGGGGTCGATGCAGCGGCGTTCATCTAAGCAGAAAGGAAAATTCAGGTAAAAATTTAGCAGCTTCTCTCTTACCTTGTCCATGGCTTGGACAATTACAAATATGTACAATCACTAATAAGTGGAGTGGATTCAGCCATCCACAGCAGCGTACCGACCTGTGATCGCTGAGCAACGCGCCGTTTTTTTAAAGTGAAGAAAGCGAGCTGAAACCCTCGGACCGAATGTGTTGCTGTGTGTTTCTGTCCGACTGTGTGAAAATGTGCATCATGTGTTTGTGGGACTTTGCCTGTGTGCTTTTACCAGCGGCAATCTGTGTTCAGTATGAGCTACAGGAAAAACAGTTTGAGCGCTAAACTTCTCTGACATTTTAAGTTAATGTATTTCGTCCTAAAAAGGAAAAGGAATTTTTTTTTTTGTCGAGTGACATTTAATTCAGCTCATAAAAATGTAAAATACCAGATCACGCCATTATCAAAACAGACACAAACCACAGAGGAGATGGAATAACACCTAAAAGGCTGCCCAAGTGATAATATGTAGCCATTACTGAACTCACTGTGACTTTTAAGCGAAAGATCCCACCTATAGCCTCAACACACAAACAGACATGGGTGAAAACTAATCAGACGTCTCTGAAAATCGATGTTGGTTTACACTGCGTTCCAAGAGTCACCAGCTGTGGTTTATTGGAATGTAGTCCTCGAGTATTTTCTCATCCCTGCCCAAGTGAGCAGCGTAGGGAGCCGCTTTAGATCACCCCTCTCTCCGACTAACCCCACGTGAGCACACAGTCAAAACTTGAATTAACATGTATAGCAGATCACTGTTTTAGCACACAGCAGCAATGCTAAAAAAAACCAAACAAAACAAAAAACAGAAACAACAAAGCTTTTTTGAAAATTCATAAAAAAAACCCCAAACAAATCAAAGCAGGAGTTAAAGACAGAATCCAAGAGGAAACAAAAGTACAACAGGTCTAACTGAAAAGAAAGGATATAATTCCTTGTTTTGCTTCTTCTTTTATACAAATGTGTTTGTCAGTCTGTTTGTTGCTGGGAAGTGACGCAGCTACAAATTGCCTTGCCGGGAGAGCACCGGCAGGCTGCAGTACCACAGCCAGAGCAGCGGGGGCAGCAGGGAGGCCGGGCCCTCGGGCCGTCTGGAGGCAGCCGAGTTTCTCAGGATGGCGTTGGAGGTACTTGGACCGTCTATCTGAGGGTCCTGAGAGACAGGTAGACAGGGAATGGAGAGAAAGAGCTCAGCGTGGTTCTGTGATGTCCCAAAAAGATTATGTTCACAATACGCAGGTCGTCTTGCAGAGGAAATTGGGAGGAAATGCCAATGCCCCAACTTTCACTTATTTTTTTTTTATTTCTTTAATATTATGCCTACATACTCGTGTTCATAGTAGATTGTTTAAAATGTCTTCAGCATGTATTACTTGTGGCACACTAAACCATGAAAAGGTTGTTTTTATAAGTAAAATGCCACAGTGGAAAGTTAAAAAGTAGAAGTGTGTGTGTGTGAACGTAAATTTGCATGTGCGCCATGTGCTAGTATGTGTATATAGCACTTCAGCAGCAGCGTTGGCTAATAAAGCTGCAAGCTAACGGCTGGGTCATCTCCCCAAGACCTGGCCCTGCCTCTATTAAATGTCAGTCCAGTGCATAACAGTGCCTTATTATTGTACAATGACATTTACAGTGAACTTTAAAAGCCACCAGATAAGCAACGATCCCATTTCAGCCTCAAAGGAACTACAAAGAACAGGAGTTTACAAAGAAGGCAGGAAGGATTGCCGTGGCAATCACTCCCAGACGGAGGTCACAGACTTTCAGCAGGGTCAGATTAGAATTGGTGATGATATGATAACTTGACGATTGCCTTGTGGTCTTGAATGCAGTTCTTGTATCAAATAAAAGGGCAGAACGGTTTAAGCTTTCATCACCCAACACAAGTTGTAGCTTCTTTTTGTCTGATGCTCTATCTCAAAGCAAATCTTTAATAGCAGTTTTAACCTGTAACATCAATATATACACCAAACGGTCACCATAATAAAACCGCCCGTCTAAAAAAGCAGAGGTCCCCCCTCGTGTCACTGAAATAACGTCGACCCTTCGGAGATAAATAAAAGAGCTTTGTGCTCTGTGGTGTGGGGATGTTGGCAGCAGATGTTCTCTGTCTACCTTAAAATGAGTAAGGAGGAGAAGGCCTCACGTATATTTTGGGGTACTCAGCTTGCAGAGCCATGAAACTCTAGTTAATAACTTTTACTTTAATGTCAAGATTTTGGTGTAACTCCTATCAGAAGGTTTACATTATGTTGCCTTGTAGATGCTTTTTTGACCATATGTGTGAAAAAGTTTACTTACATACAACTCTAACCTTACTCAAAGTCACATTCACTTGTTACAATAGATCTGTTGTACAACATTTACCGACAATGAACTTACCACACAGATGACGGCGTCAGCACTCGAGTTTGACTGCCTTTTCTGCGCCTGCAACAGAAGCATACAGTCAAACATCTCAAGCTACAATCAAGTTTATATCTGCAAATGGCAATCGGGTTACACGTTACTGAAGTTTCAAGGTTAAGAGTGTGAAGTGCGCGCGTGTGTGTGTTACATCACGAAACAGAGACTGTCGGCAGAGAATCAGCAGCAATTAATTTGCTTTGTTCAACAATCAATGCAGCAATATCATTTTAATTAGACTGAAAATATTCTGTCAATGTGTTTTCACAACAGGTGAAAACACACGGAGCAGTGTTCAAACACTGTGACTGTGACCAAACTCCAAATAACTATCACATTCATTCTGCGCATTTATGAAAGCTCGGTGCTGCTCTGATCATAAAAGCAGATTGGAACCTGAATTGGAAAAATCTACAGTCACCTTGGAGAGTTTACGCCGAGAGCCCGTTAAACTTTTAAAGCCTCTGATATTTACAGAAGAAGAACGAGAGTGAGCGCAGGGGGACAGTCAAACCCCCGCCTCTGATTTGATCTCAGATTTATCATTCAGCAGCTGTCACACGCTCAAATACACCACCTTTGAGTCACACACACACACACGATTTCATCATGTGTGTAAATGAAGGTTAGAGACTGTTCTGTGATGACAACCATGACAGATACTTTGAATGCTTAACTTCATTTTTTCTTATTATTATTAAGACAGTTCTATTAAAATTACAGCATACGCAGATATGATACCAAACGCACAAACTCCCTGTGACGCAGAAGACAACTTTGTGGCTGCGCTCAGCCAACAATGGCCATCTAACTTTTCAACACAATGCTTGCTGGGTTACTTAATTACTTAGTACGAAGTACAGGTCCAATCCATGCTATAGTGATGTCAGCCTTTATATTGTGTTTGTTCATTTATATGTTAAATGATGTATGGTATGATTGATTATTGAAAGACAATTGTAACTGCAAAAGAAAAGTTTGTGCAATACTAATACAGTACTATGTACATGAAGGCCAATCTGTGTCTTATGGTACATCCGTACTGAACATTCATCAAGTGAAGAAAAGACCAGGAGAAAGATAACTGTGGAATGTGGTAAAAGAGCAACACAGGCTGTGTCGAGTGTATAGGGTGTGAATTTTGTTCCTCTGTGTTAGATGTATACTGGATATCATTGTTTATCAATCCTGACCTTTTCTCGTGGATGCATGACAGTACTGCACTATGACAGCAGTCGTGCATGTGATCATCAGAGCTCGGGAAAACAGCTGAAATTATGTTTTGAACTTTGAAAACTAAAACTACAATAAAACTAAAAACAAAACAAAAAAACTACAATAAATTAAATATGCATGTATTAACAGTACTATGAAAGACTAGACTAGAAAAGTACTATCAGATGCGGATCTACTAAACCGTACTACATGGACATGTGTCACTGGAAATGGCTTTGTTTTTGAGCATGTCAATGATCCCATTTGTGGATTGGCCTCCCCAGAGCCTGAAACTGAACATTACTGAAGATTATTGTGGGATCATCTTGACAGAAAACAAGAGAAAATGTCAGCAAACATCCAAAGACTGGAAGTTTCAAACCACAGAGACCATCTTGAGGTCTCTCAACAGAAACTAACATGCCGAAATGTTAGGGTACCTGGGTTGTTGACCCAGTGTTTTCAGTTTTGCACCTTTATGTTTTGTTCTTGTCTTGGTTTATGACTGTGAGGGTTGTGTCTGTTTTGCATTTCTATTTCTCCAGTTCTTAAGTTTTGGTTTCCATTCTCCCTCCGTTCTGTGTCCAGTCTGTGTCTGGTCTGGTCCCGCATCTCTGCTCCCTCTGTTGCAGTGTCTACTTGTGAGTCTGTGTGGTAAGTTCAGTCTGTGTTTCCTGTTTTACTTTGAAGGTCCGTGTCCTGTGTTAATGTGTCTGGTTTTGCTTCCCTTGTCTTGTTAGGCCTGATTTGTCCCAGCTGTGTTTCCCTCCTGTCTCCCTCATTCATCTGTGTATTTAAGCCCTGTGTTTTCCTTTGTTGTGATCTCCCTTATCTTATACTGTGTGTTCTGTCAACCTGCATAAGTTTATTTTGAAATTTTCAGTTTTGTTACTTTTTGAGTTCCCATTTTGCCTCCGAGTGTTTGCACTTCGGGTCCTCCATACTGCCTGCCTGCACGCAGCCTTCGCATGACACGAAAATACAACCTCTGAGTTTACTTTACATGAGATAACTGTGGACAGGGAATAAAAAGAGAATTATATTTAACTGTTACTCTGGTACAGTACACAAAAAAGAGCAGCAGTGAAAAAAAGCAACATATATAACACCGTGACAATCATGAGGTCTAAGCTCTTCAGGCAAATTTCTAAACAGATTAGAAGTGATTACCACTTTTTGCTGATTGCAAGCCCACCATAAGCTGATTTACTGATTGGCAGTGTAGACCTTGTAATCAGCATGTGAACATCTTGTATTTTTGTTGTGCATTTGGTGAATTAAAGCAGCTGATTATGAGTTTGCTACCTGTTCGTGCAGCAGTTTTTTGGCCTAAGAAAAGAAACTTTATTTTCCTCTTTTCTTCTAATGACCTGCACACTGAATGTATGTATTGCGGATGGAAGCTGTAAGTGAAGCGCCGGTGTGTATACAGGAAGTAGGTGTGACAGCATAATAAATGGCTGCTGTATACAGTATAGTGAATTCAGTCCAAAAATAGGGATGCACAGAATGTAGCAGGCACAGTATTAGGAAAGTGAGAACGTGTATTTTGTTATTATACCCATGCTTCAGCGCTAAACTGAAAAAAAAAAAAGGCTGGGTGGAATGATGTCTATAAATCATGGTGTATTTGCAGGCCTCTGCACAACGACCCAAACAGCAGACCCAGCCGAGAATTTAAAGTATTGTCAAGGAAAAAAAACAAACAACAACAACACAATGACTAAGCACAACTTGCATCAGGTTGTGTTTCCTGATTAGGGCCCATCTGTGTTTGCCGCCGTTGTGCTAAACGTTTCCCCATCTCATCACCGAACGAGACGATAAAGTTTTACAGCTTGTTGCTGAAGTTTCAAACCCCGAGGGCGCCGAGCGTTTCGCAGCAAAACGTTGGGAAATCTTAATCATGTGAATGTGGATCTTGGATCGTAGATGGATGTAGGCTTCCATCTGCCACTTCATTGCTTTTACGATTGCATCATCTTCATGATGACTAATAAATTCAGCAATTTGGACGGGGAGATTTGTAAGATTTGCATTGTTGCAACTGTGAATATTAGTCATTCGTGTCTTCATAAGATTTTCTGGTGGAGTTAAAAGTGTAATGTAATAACAGTTGTGATTTAAAACTAACAAACGCAGCAACTGAAACACATTCATTGCCTTAGCTTCCTCTTGAACTACAGTACTCAGCCATTTAGAGTTTTCATCTTCTTCTACAAAGACATCTCTGCAGCTTCAAAGTCCGTTCACAACAAATATCTGCATGTGTGGAGGTCAACGAATTCAAATACATATTGCTGTTCTTTGTTTTGTTTTTCTGATTTACCTCCCTGTTTGAAAAAGTCACATTAGCATGTAGAACATTTCCATATTTGTCCAGGGTACTTCCTGTCTGCTGTGGAGTCAAATATATTTAGAACAACAAAAAAGAAAAATGAGGCTGACAAAGCCCTGCGGTTTGTAAATGCGTGTTGATCTGCACACGCGTGCATGTGTGTAAATGTTAGCCCTTTTGTGTGATGAAAGAGGAAACGCGCGGCAATTCTGGTATCTTAATTTCCTGTAAAAACTAAAGAGGATGAAAGCGTCTTCACATTACCGCTAAAACAAAAGACACACAGTGGGGAAATTAGCCAGAGAGGAAAGTACCCTCTCGAGCACAAGAAACGAAGACAAGAAAAAAGGAAGCCGGGTCTCTTCTAATTCAGCTTGCTGCTTGAGAAAAATACTTTTCAGCCACATGTTTTACAAAGGAGTCAAGTTTGATTTATAGACACTGATAATTTGAAAGGTCTCAGGCTGGTTATTCTCCAAAATCCTAAAAATACGATCTGACTGGGAGGTGAGGAGCTTTCAGCTTTTAACACCTTCAACATTTTTTCTCTCCTCTTTAATTTGTATTCTTCTTTCAAGCAGTGGTAAATGCACTTCATTCTGCCAGATTCTCACTGGCTGAAAGTGGAAAGGTTTTGAGTCAGTGGTTAATGGTGATTGTTCTGTGTGTTTGTGTGTCTGTGTGTGTGTGTTTGTACAGGAGAGAGATCAGTGAGGAGAGTGGAGTGAGTCTTCTTGACAGGCCTGTCCCCCGAGTGTGTCATTTCAACAGCGAAGTCCACATTGATGCTTACACGCACGCACACAGTTGTACACACACAAAATCACACACGTACATGCAACAGCACTCGAATACACTACACACACCCACATGGACACAACAACTCTCTCATTAACTTGTATTTGACGTGCGATCAGAGCGGTGCCAACAGCGCACACGCATCAGTACACTACCAAAGCTCATTATCAGTTCAGACTGGGTGTTTGTGCGAGTGCGCTTGCCTTTGTGTGTATTCGTGTGAACAGGCTTCACTGTGTAATTGCATCTATCTAAAATATCTGTCTGTTAAGTTAACTTGCAGAGCTTTCTGGCTGCTTATACTGTCTGTTCCTACATGCATACAGTACAACTTTCCTCAATCTCATCAGACATATTATATGTTGCTGCTACTGCTTTCACATCCATTAAAAGCTATGCTACGTTCACACTGAGTAATTAAGGTGGAGAACAGCCCAGCGTGGCCAGCTACACTGCCACTAAGACACTTTGAAGTGTTGGTGCAGCGCTCAGTAACATCCCCCCAGAACCACTTTTACTGGTTGGTACTTCTTGAGGCACTGAAGAAAGCTGAAACGGGCCACCGCTGATTTGTTGCGTGTCCTGCAGCCACAAGTGTTGTTCAGTGTCAGTTTTCGCTCTTACCGGACTTTTTCACCTTCTAACCTGGAATATACATACAGCAGACCTTTGTAGGACTTCAAGCACAATGGTATGTTAGCCAGGTTTACATCCTGGTACATCACTGTAATGCAATTAGCATGAAATGCTATTTGTGCATCTGCAAGCCACTTTGCAACTTGCTCAACTTCCTTTATGGAGTCATATTTTGACTAAACAGAGTAAATGTCTGCAGCACAGAAGGATTTGCAAGTTTCAAAAAAGATCAAAAATAGAAAATTTACACAGAACTAAAGTAAAAGTAACTAGCTAAAAACCAAAAAATGGTACATTTTCATAATTAGTACTTTTATTAATGAATCGTTAATGTCGTTGTTGTTCTGCCTTCAGTCAGGTGCTCAGTTTTCCCTGATTAACGCAGCTCTGGCTTCAGTGTTGGGCTAATTAATATTTTAAATAAAAACACGTTTGGTAGGTTAATAGATGTTAATACGTAATGAATGGTTGTCAGTCTTGCTTTATCAGCCACGTGACAGAATGGCGACCTGTCCAGGACGTACCCTGCCCCGACCCTACAACTCTGAACTGACCCCGTGTCCCCCGTCACTGGTTGGTTAAATGGATTAGTAACAAATAAATAACTGATTTTGTGCAGACGATGTGAAATGACAAAGCCACATAGATCTTATCATGGCACTCTTTATTTTGTAGCTTTTATCTGGCCAGTTTGCTGTGGGTTTAAAACCCTCAGCTTCACTACTGCGGTTTACTCTTACTGCTCCCATCAAACAGGTTTCTAGAAAAAGCTGCAGTAAAAGCTGCAATAAACTCGGCACCAAACTGCAACCAAAGTGCTGACTTTAATCGCTAAAGACCCAGTCATTTCCTTCAGACGATGGAGGATCTCAAAGGAGACTTAACTTTGTCAGGTGGCCAGAAACATGTCTCCCAGTGAATCGTAATGTTGCACGTGTCTGCTGAATGTGGAAATAAACAGAGTCTAAAAACACAGCGTTAATATTTTTGTCTAGCACTTCTCCCATTTCTGTCAAACAGAAAAAAAAAAAATCAATTTATGAAAGGCTAGGTTCAAAGGCTGGGTTTTTTTAAAACTGAGCCAATTTGTTAAGTGCAGTTTATCCTCTCTAAAATTTGCTGACTGGGGGATTTTTAGAGGTATCACAAAGACGAAACACTCTAATACAGAAACAAAGCATATTCGGAAACTGCTGAAACAGGCGCATCAAGTGCAAATAGAAGATAAAGATAAAACATGGTGTTTACAGTTAAGATTTCTATTCACAAAAAGAAGCGATCAAGGTGAAAGTGCCTGTAAACAATAACAATTGCCTGTTGCTGCGTTGGGCTGTGGTATCATTATATGTGAAATGGCCCTCTGAGGCTCTGTCATCTCTCTGCTGGTAATCACAGTGTTATCCTCATTTCCTCCCTGACCCAGGAGGAACCCGTCACCAGCGTTCAGGACTGATCCCTCCATTCAGTCAGCCAGATAACTGTTGTTCCTGTAGTGCAGAAGTAGCTGCTCCAAAGGACAGACGGACAGTTTCAGAGCCTTACAGGACACATTGGAGAAAAGTGGATGAATGCATAGATTCAGACATAAGTGTGTCAGTGGCTATAGGGACACACCGACAAATCTACAAAAGGCTAAACATGAAAAATCCCATTAGACTGGAGAAAATTTTCCTGTCCACTTAATATAATATAACGTCTAAACTCTGATTTGATCTCCAGCAAACCTAAGAGGAAAATCTCCCTCCATATCTCCATCGGCTACCTTTTAGCACCTACCTGTCAATATGAGAATTAAAGCAATCCTAATGTTGAGTCAAGCTGCAGATGTTAGCAGGTATTCTCAGTCTATTCAGCAGAAAGGACAATTCCTCACATTTACTACAGTATTCGTGGATCTAAGCCAGTGGTCTTCACACCATATACAGCCACTATAACTGGGGTTAGCATGACGAGGAGAATAATATGAACCAAAGTTGTATAAGAGTGATTTATATTCTGCAACAAACGATTTCTGTCTATAAAATATGAGTTGCATCAAAGTTTTTAATAAACTGACAGAAAGAGAAAGAGAGAGAGAGAGAGAGAAATGACATTTACTAAACAAATGCAGAGTGGCAGATTATCAGCTCAGACGAAAATGAAGGAAACTTTGTAAAAAAAAACTTTTTTACAAAGTAAAACTATCTCACACCTGTGCTAGGTTGACTACAATCCAACAAAATAAATGTGGGGCATTTCAATTTTGGTAGATATACCCTCAAATGTGAGACTCGTATATATGGTGTCAACTGAGAAATAACGCCAGGAAAAGGGAAAAAGTCCAAGAATCATTTTCTTACAGACTTTAGCAGCCATTTTTTTCCTTTTTATAGCACTATTTAATTTTCTTTGTGGTAGCCTCCATCAAATCCCCCTGAAAACTCCATGCTGTCTCACTTTGTGCTATTTTGCATTTTTTGAGGGGCAGCATTGGAGGCAAAAGATGATGACAGGTTAACCTGCAGGATGTCAGCCTTCCCTGCTTTCTTCAAAGCCACTCGATAAAACTAGACTTTAAAAAATAGTATCACTCCTGGACCTGGAGTGTTGATTTTGGAAAAATAGATGTAATAAAAATGTTGTAGATTGATGGATATGTGAAACATGGGACATCTGGTCAACCTAACCTGTGCGTGTGTGAGACCCACCTGTAGGCTGCCGCAGAAGTGATAGATTGCAGGGTCTGTGTTAATGTGGTTGTCAATGGTGTTGGGGTTACGTTCACGGTTTCTTTGGTAGGGGGTGGTGATGGAGGTGGTGGTCTGGACGGGGGACAACGGCTGCCACACCCCGACATCAGTCCCGTTCCCGAAGGCCTGGATGGCGTTACCTACAGAGGGGAGAAAAGCAGTGATTGTAGGTTTCCTGTCCAGAAATTCAAATCCAGGCAGGTAAGTTGAGCACTAAACTGAGCTCTTTCATGACTCAAATGCACAATAGTTAAAAATAAAACTGTATTTTGCACCAGCCCAAACCACAATTATAGGAGAGTTAGTAGGTGCTTAAGTTTTGTTATCACTTCCCTCCATTATAAATTCACCACACCGTCAAAAACCTGAGTGCTGATGTGGCTATTTACCATTAGAGTCCATTAGCAACCCTATTAATAGCCTTCTATGGCTTTGATGTAAAACACACACACACATGCATACACACACACACACACACACACACACACACACATCAGAGGAAAGCTGAGCCTTACAGAGCTGCTGTTTGAACCTAATGATATTCTTCCCTCCAACAGTGAATTATGACCCTGAAAACTGTGGTGAAGGAAGGAAGAGCCGATCTGCATAATCTGCTCTTTAACCCCTCTAAAATATTCGTACTTACATGTGCAAAGACACGTGATTACGTCCGTATGATGAACAGCATGCAGTATTTTCATACTGCTTGTTCAGGTTTGTTGGTTTACACAATTTTCTTTGACAAATTCAGTGCCAAAATATTAAAAACGCAGCCGTAAGACAAATCGATATAAATATTAGTGTAAATTATGACTGTAATCTGTGCTTAAAATTGATTGCATACATACAGAATCACTGCAGAAGCGCG